>JBCHJU010444325.1:0-19370 GCA_039654505.1 Plocamopherus imperialis
CTATCAATTGAAATTATTGTTATTTTTACATTTACCCCCCTTACAACATCTCCTTCAGTTTTTCATGTAAAATGCATTAAAATTCTATCATTATTGTTAAATTAAACATAATAAATTGTAATTTCATTATCTAAAAACAATATTAACAACAAACAAATAAAACAGTGTGAACTTCTGGTTTAAAGTAGTGGTGCGTTTCTTTTGCGGTTCAGCATATATATATTACATTTTTTACATCAATTAAGATTCTTGTTGGGTTTCAAGTGTTAAACTTGCAACTCTAAGGGGTATTTTGAGGTAAGCCTGTTACAGGATTTACAACGTCTGTCCCTCCTTTGGTTGAAGTTGGCATTAAATTCCCCTTCTCATCTTCCTGTAAGGAGACGCTTTCAAGAACTTCCTTGCTCACCCGTCGGAAAATTTTGCGGAAACTCTCATACCCAACCTTGTGTTGAGCATGCTTTCCTTTATAGTCCTCATGAAAGTTTTTCATTGTAAGGCCGTAAGGTACGAATATATCTTTGTCACTTTTCCCTAGCTGTTCTTCAGACTGATTGACAACGGCCTCGTAAGACGGTTTTGCAGCCTGCAGAATGGACCTCACGTAGCTCTCCACTGAAGATGCAACCTCTGGTTTCAATTTATGAGACGGCCCCTTTCTACCTCTCATATCTGGCCTCACAGTAGTCTGACCCTTTTCTGTTGTCTTGCAGATGGTATCCACCATTTTGTCCCACTTAAAACCCAGGGTTCGTAAAAAAAACCCTTTACATACCTCCATCTTTTCATCCGCCTCATTTGGAAGGAAGAACCGGCGTGTCTCCATCCTTCGCAATGGATTGTCTAAACTGGTGCGTCTCTTTGGGTCTTCCCTCACAATGTGTTGTGCTATCCATTGTTTGCGCGTGTTGTAACTACCCAAATCCCAGAAAAAGTTGTAGATTACCTCCCTTCTTGGCTCAGGTATTTTCTCAAGGCACTTCTTGGCAGAGCACTTGCAAGGTGGCAACATTGGGTTAAATTCACGTGTATTCCGATTGGACTTTGGTCTCACTTTCTTCTCTTTCTTAATTTTAGGCACCTTCTCTTTGGGCTGCTTTTTGGCTGGGCGACCTTTCGGCCTCTTTCCCCCACAATTGTTCTTCTTCTCAGTGTCTACTTGAGGATTGGGTCCCTTGTCACTGGTCGGCGACATCAAATGAGTTGCCCATTCATTCCCACTTGGGGGATGAGCCGAGGAAGCAGGAATGGTGCTGGGCATGTGGCAGGTGCTTGATGATGATGAGTCGTTGATGAGAAGGTTAGTGGAAGTGGTTGCTGTGGCGGAGTCACGGACCCTGATCTCATGCATGCCATGGGTTTGCATTGGGGCATTACTGAAGGAATGCCTTTGAGTACTGGAAGAAGTTATGTTTTCAGCATTGTGATATGTTGGCGGATAAACAAGGGGATTTTTGCTGGTATAAGGATTGCACTCAAATTCATTCCTATAGTTATGACTCACATTCATTTCAGGGTGCTGATGGTGGCTCAGGTCCTGTTCTTTACCAGATGCAGACGAGCCTGGAAGAACGAATCCGTGAAAACGCCCCTGGCCAAAATGGTGATGGGCTGGTTGATAATGGTGATGGTGGTGATGCATCAATTCAGGATGCCTCAAGGAATCAGAGTAGGGAAGACCACTGTGCAAGCCCTGTGGTCCAGAGCTCATGGGGAAAGTTTCCAATGGAAGATTGTTTGGATAGAAAGGGTACGACTGGTTTGGATTGGCTGGTGGCAGGCAAATGGACTTGTACATCTGCATAGACATTTCCTCATTTTGCTCCAGAGTGGGTGAGTAAAATTGCACATCATGGGGCTTGGGAAATGAGTTCAGTCCTTCAGTAAACGTTTTCATAACTGAAGGTTCACATTGTCTCTGGTAGGACCCCACATGGGCTTGGTCAGGGTTATGAAGACGCATTCCTGTTTGGTTTTTGAACATACAGGACTGATGCATGCTCTCAAAGCTTGGGATCTCTTGTTCACTGGCTCTCTCGATGGACGATCTCTCTAAGCTTGCTGGTGGAATTGGCACGTTGGGCATCATCTGAGCTGCTGGCTCACTGAGATCATCCATAGCTGGTTCATCATCCTCATCTTGGACTTGAGGAGGGGATGGCCGTGCACGCTGGAATTTTTCAGAGTGAAGCACATTGCGATATATTTTACGGAAGCTCTCATAGCCTACTTTGTGATTGCTATGTTTGATCTTGTAATCTTCAAAAAGATTTTTCATCGTCAATCCATATGGCATCCTGTCTGGATTTTTCTTTGGTTTGCCATTAGCTCTGTTTACTGTTCTAGGGTAGGCACATGAGGCAGTCTCCAGAATAGAATCAACGTAATTGGTGACTGATGAAATTAAAGTTTCAGATAATTTATGTGATGGAGGCTTCCTTCCTCTTTGATCTGGACGAACATATTGCCCGTTTCTTGGAGTAGTTTTGCAGATGGTGTCAATCATCTTGTCCCACTTGAAGCCTAAGGTTGCCAGAAAGAAGCCCTTGCATATTTCAACCTTTTTCTCAGACTGGTCCTCCAGGTAAAATTTTCTGGTTTCCATCTTTTTCAGTGGACCGGTGAGGTTGGTGCGTCTTTTAGGTACTTCTCTCTTAATGTGGTCCAAGATCCACTGCTTGCGTTGGTTGTAAGTTATGAGTGCCCAGTATTCTTCATGAATATCTTCTCTTTTCTTTTGATCAATTTTGTCACGGCACTTCCGGACACATGAGCAGGGCTCACGCATCGGATGCTGCTCCTTGGAGTTCCTGGATGAAATTGGCCGTCGCCTTTTAGCCTTGCGAGTAAGAGCTTTTTCAATGTCAATCTTTTCGAATTCTGGAGTGAAATAAACAATGCCCCCATCCTGGCAGCTGCCATCAGCTGCCGATGTATTTTCTAGACCGCTGCCACCCCCAAGATAGTTTTGGGAGCTAACATCTCCTGAAGCATTTTGCATTTGTTCTTGCTTGATCTCCAACTCTGTTTGAAACTCAGAGCTTGGCACAAGTATGAAATGCATGATCCTCTTAAAGGCCTGGAAGTCGAGCATGTGATCTGGATGTGATTCTAAGAATTCAGTGTAAAGTTCTTTAACAGAGTGACCCATTATGGTGACACTTTCCTCTTCATTGCTGTCATTTTCACCATCCGAAAAGTTGTCTGGAAAATGGCCAGCAGAGACAGTGGATTTCTTGATTTTTTTCCGCTTGAGATACATCTTTATCTGTGTTATTACCTCATAAGGCAATTGCTCTTCGGAGAATCCCAAACTTTTGGCCAGATAACCTCCAGGCCGAGGCAACGTTCTGCTGACAGTATCCACAACAGAATCCCACTGGTAGCCTAATGTTCTCAGGAAAAAGACTCGACACACTTCAATGATTTCATTTTCTTCATTAGGAAAAAAATATCGCCTTGTTTCTCTTTTCCTTGACGGCAAGCCTGTGTTACTTCTGGTCTTTGGACAACATCGCTGTATATGCTCCAAGACCCACTTGCATCTCTCCTGTTTACTACTAATACCCCAGTAAAGAGAGTGAATATTTTCTCGCTGTGCTTGAGGAATTCGCTCATGACATTTCCTGTAGTTACACTTGCATGGAGGTAAAATAGGATGTCGATTTTTCAGCCTTATGGTTGATTCCTCCTGCTTTGTATTGATCTTCAGCTTCCAAGACTTCTTGCGCCCCCGTTTACCATTTGAGGTTTTTCTTGTGAGCACAGTCGTCAGCTTTGTTTTTCTATTATCAGAGCCCAAAATATTGTTAGGTTTATTTGTCATAGCAGCTCTGTCAGAATTAACATTCCGTTCTTTTTTATTTGACTTTCCACTCTTTCCACATGGTCGCCCTAATTTTTTGCCAGTCTTTTTCTTCACAACTTTCTTGCTCTTCTCTTCATCAGAAGGAATTTCTTCTTTGATGGGGTCATATCCATTATCTTCCCAGTTATCAACACAAAAGTCGTCGTCCTCATCGTCATTCTGATTGGCAGGCTCGATGGCATAACTTACAAGGGGGGCTGTGGAACGGAAGTTATAGCGGCTGTTACGGGTATTCCTTGCTTTTTGAGCTTTCATGCTTTCTTGGGTGTCAGGAGAGAGGAACGATTTTGAAAGTTTTAATTTTTTCCGTTGCTTTGGCACTTTTTTTTTGGTCTCTTTTCTTTCTACCACCTCTTTAAGCAGGGGGGCCTTGTCTTTGATTGTAATTTTCTTGGGTGTCTTTTGAGCCTTGGGGAAACTTTGAAGTAAATCATATTGGTCTTGATAGGAAGTGGATGATAATTCTGAGTCGGCACTATGCTGTTCGGTCGACAAATTATTATCACCTGAGGTAGAATAGCTTTGGAACTTTTCAAGTATATCTTCTGAAAAATTCTTTTGCTCTACAAGGCTGAGAATACTTCTGAAGGTTTGATATCCAAACTCCACAAAAGAGTATTTGCCACAGAAATCCCGGTAGAGTTCCTTCCATGTGAATCCATAAGGGACACTGATTTTCGACTGGAAGATATTTATTGAATTATCATCACAAACAGTCCTAGTTGGGCGAGTGAACCTCTCATCTCCACAAAAACTGACATTTTTCTCTTTATTGAAATACTTACAATACTCAATAACAGACAATACATCCTGTTGGCAAATTTGATAGGACAAGACTCGTTTTCTTGATTCTTTTTGAGGTGATGAATTCCTAACGCCGGGTATTTTCTGGGGCCTGAGAACACCGACACCTTTGAAACCCAAAGTTGCAAGGAAAAAAGTCTTGCATACATCTTGAAGCTGCCCATTGGAATCTGACAGAAAAAACTTGCGATGCATTTTATGAAGCCTTGCAGCTGCACGATTTGACCGGCTCTTTGGTTTCAGGATATGGACATGTTTGACCATCCAGGCCCGCCTGGAAATATTGTCCAAACTCCAAAACTCTGAATGAATTATCTGCCGCTGTTCTTCACATACTCTAGCAACACACTTTGATTTGATACAGTTACAAGCCGGTAAAATCGGGTGCTTTGACTGGTCATCCTCTATCTCATTCACTGATATCTTATAAGTTTTCTTTGGCTTTAGTGCTGCTGGGGGACTTTCTTTCCTGGATGAATTTTTCTTTGGAGTTTTACTCTTCTTCTGACTGTCATCTTTCCTCAACTTGGTATTTGACCTCCTCACAGCCTTCTTGGCTACGAAGCTTTCTGGGCAGAGTTCAGACACTGACGAATTGGTATTGTGACCAATCAGGGCCCTATCCTCTTCAGGAGTAACATGGGTATCACTGTCCTCAGCACACCCATTTGTGTAAGTGTTTTCAGCAGTTTCCTTATACTTTTTTTTTATGTCATCTGCAATCACTTCATCAATATCTTCTGGTTTAATCTTCATCACTGGTCCAACAGCAACAAATACTCCTGAGTTTGACTGTTCTGGTATGTGTCTTGTTTCAGAAGTATAATTATTATGAGACTTGTTTCGAACCTTATGAGATGATGGAGCAGAAGAAAGTGACGGATTGGAAACACCTGAATGCTGTCTCTTTGACTTAAGGATTTTGCACATGATTGCTAAATACTTTTCAAAGCTCCTCTTCACTAATAAGTGAGGAAACTGAGTAGAAAAATGCTTGAACAATTTCTTTGCTTGGGGAGTGACTGATGATGGGGTATATTTCTTATGATAGAGCTGGCCGTAGAAATATTTACGCACATGTTTCTTTATGGTGTGTTTCAAAATTGAACTTCTCTTTGACTTTCTTTTACTTGAAACTGAACGGAAAGATGATGGAACCTTTGATTGAATATTCTGATGTCTTCTTTGTCTGATTGAATCATACAATGGAAAAAAAAAATGCAAACCTAGAGTTGTTAAAAAAAAGTGTCGACATACTTCTAGTCTGCCACAGCTTGTTTTGTGGAGGAAATATTTACCAGTAAAGAAATGGTTAAACTTTGAAGATTTAGATTTAGATTTAAGATAAAATGGAAAGTGACCCTGCATGGAAGCTCCAACTCCAAACCACTGAAGATTCCCAGGAATATTTTTTCCACACCAAAATTTATTGCATATTTGCTGCCTCTCTTCCTCGGAAAAAGTCAAGACACATTTCTTGGCAGGACATGAACATCTTGAGGGCAATGGGCGGGGGTAAAAATCTCTCATTGATTGTCTCTTTTTCCTAGAAGATGCATTGGATGAAAAGTAGGATGGATGTGATATTTCATGTACAGCTGACTGGTGAAGATCACTGACAGTTGCAGCATTTCTGGACAAAGCATCATTATTGGAGGGAACATTATCTTTCTTTCTACAGATGTTGAGCTGATTGAAAAATGAAGCTTCTTTTTGATCATATTTTTCATTGACTGTTTCACATTTCGTGGAAACATAAGAAGCACAAGAGTTATTGGAAGTATTTACATGAAACAACGGCATTAAATGAGTCTCCTTCTGGGAATAGTTATGAGCTGGGGCACTTTCTTGAGCAACAACCTGAACAGATGGCGATGACAATGTTTTCTTTTTAAGTGATTGCAGATGATCGAATGCTCTGATGTAAGTTTGATAACTAAGACTGAAAGATGGATATTGCCCAATAAAGTCATCATAGAGTGTCTCTAGAAGGGGACCATGATACTCAGACAGTTCAAAAGTGATTTCTGGGAATTGAACTCGCTTGTCTCTCCTACATCTTTCAAAGTGGTCTCTGATGCACTCCATTAACTGCCTTCCCAGGTTTTGCTGCTCAGAAGGGTTCAGAGTTGTCTCTGGATTGATATTGAGACTGAAATGAAGGTGTCCACTTGAGTCAGGCATGCAATAGATTGGAAATTCAGGCCAATTCTCATACCTATCATTCTCAGCTTGCTGTCTCTTTTCAGAATCATTTCCATTTTTATATGTTAAATTTTGTGGACTTTGAGAGTTCTGCTCAAGCTTAGTCTGTTGGTTTGAGTTCATGTTTTTGAACAAAAGGCTTGCAAGGCTACATTGATGTCGATGAAAATCATGAGATCACATTAAATGATGGGATCGTCCACGTCTGTGGTCATCCAAATAAAATACTCACTGTCACTCTTCATAAAGCACACATAAATTCATATGTGATGGGACGTTAACATTTTGAGGCTTGTGTAGATCATGATTGCACATCATTGTTAAGCCCAGAATCTGAAATATAGAATTGAACATGATACATCTATATATATATTTATGTGAATATATGATATATGATATATATATATTATGTGTATATATATAATTTATATATATTATGTGTATATATATAATTTATATATATATATATATGCATGAAATATATGAGACAAGAGTCATTCAAAGTGTAATGTTTATGAGAACTATTACAAAATTGTTGTGTTAATTCTACCCTTTCCAATACTGTTACTAACAATCCTTGAAATTTGTAACTGTTTTCTTCCATTGAGATGTAAATAGCTTTTATTTACACTTACTGAAGTTGTGTATACAATGCAGCTCACTCCCAACGACATCAGATACACTGACATTCTCCTTAATCACTTCTGACTACACACCACTCACAGATAACAATAACAGTCTGTGACCCTAAGAAAAGGGGCATTATAACTTTTCAACAAGTCAATCTCACTTCTTTTAAATATCGTAAAAAAGAAATATATATACATCAACAAGATCATTCTTACAACATGCATAAAAATGAACACAAATATGTTTATATTCATGACTCAAAAATGAATTTTAGGCAAAATCATTCATTTTAAGTAATGTAGTGCTTTTCTTCACCATCAGTCTTCCAATTCATTTCAAACTCTGGGTCTAATTTTCCAATACCATCCCATCCATAGTCTGCAGGTACTTGGAACTGTTAACAATGCAGGAAATTAACAGTTAAAAATTGTTAGTCCCACGCTCAGAAGCCAACAAAAATGCCTCTCTAGTCTGTCAAGGGTGTTACGCATAGTCATCACACTGATACTGGTCCTTATAACCTTACCGGCACCCCCTTCTGTCCCCTTTCCCAATAACCCAAACCACCAGAGCGCCAGTCTCTGTAGGCTTCAGTACATCTGATTACAGTTTATTATGGTGCTTGGCTATAAATAACTGCACTCGCATATAATGACACTAAAACAAGAGTTTCGTTTCTGCCGTTATATCGGAGTTATACTGTATGGATATAAATAGTTAATGAAATCACAGACAAAGCAACATAAACTTTGACGATTCCAATAATTAAAGAGCAACATTTCGATAAGGTCAGAATCTGCAGCAATGGGTCAAAATACGAAAAAACTTTGCCTGATGACCAATAAAAATTTAAATGCATTGCAAAATGTTTTCGACATGCAGACTTCCAACTTGGCGATACTAGTGTCTGAACAGAAGAAAAGACAACAGGAAAATACAATGCACCCCTTCTTGGGTTTAAAATCTGTTTGAGATTCTCTTGAATGCTGCCAAGTCAGACTCTTACATGAGAATTGATTTAAAATGATGAAATGCAAAGAAATAACAATTGATACCCTTAATAAGTTTGACCTATAGCTATACTCAGGACAAACTTCTTAGATCAGGACTAAAGGTACCTTCATCTTTAAAATCCCTTCTCAAGGCATAAGGCGGTACAGTAGACGCCGGTTAAGTGCACGGTGGTTGGGAGCAGGCTTGAGCATGCACTTGGGTGGCGGCCGACATGTCACCCGATTTTACCCTGTGGATGGACTTACTAGAGTAACGTCCCTTGATTTTAACAAACGAACACTTTGACACCATACTATACCGTGCTGGCCCCACCCAGTCTCTCACGCCATGCTTGAAGTCAATCAAATAGAGCTGACCAACCAACCAATTAAAGACAGGGAGGGACAGGAAAGCGACTGGGGGGGGGGGGGCGGTTACATTCATTCTTCACTTTCACTTCATGGCCCCATCACACAGAATTGATTACATAAATGATGTAATCAGGGCCACCTGGGCACTAGACCTACGCTACCTGCCTGGGCCTCACATTACTGCCAGACGATTATTAAATGTGAATGGCTGACAGGAAAACTAGCCAGGTGAAGGGAGTCTTTGTATTTGGGGCACTTTGGTAGTGTGAAACATGGTTTGCGGCTGATTTGTTACATTGGCTTTGATCATATTCGCACCGGTATGAGATCGCACGGCCAGTGCTCGGTCTCTCGTGTCATGAAAGGCGTGCAATGTCTTTATTAGGCAGATTATTTACTATCATTACGCTTCTTGTGGAGAAATGCGAACGTGCACTTAGCCGAAGTGAGGCCAGGGAACCGTGCACTTAATGATAGAGTTTTAAATAGAGGGAAAATTCGGTCAGAGCAGGAAGCGTGACTTGGCTGAAGCGTGCACTTGTGCGGCGTGCACTTAGCCGGCTTCTATTGTATCTCAAAGTCGGGTTATGGAGACCCAAGGTTGATCTAGGGCTTTTGCTATCTTTAGTCATCCCAATCATCAATCATTCATCTTAAGGTTTTAGCAATATAACACCTCTAAAACCGTGTGTGGTGTTATCATCAATTTTGTTGTGAAGGTAAGGAGGGTCAAAAGTGTCAAATTCCATCTAAATGTAGTTCGAATTTCACTCACTCTTCACTTGTCGGCAACAATAGTCGGCAAATCAATTGTCGGGATAGGGACGACGTGTGTGATTTATGAGTGGTCGTCAATCAACAAATGATGGAACAATGAAGTTAAAAAGTTAAAGGTTAAGTAAGTGATAGTCGGCAAATCAATTGTCGGGATAGGGACGACGTGTGTGATTTATGATTGGTCGTCAATCAACAAATGATGGAACAATGAAGTTAAAAAGTTAAAGGTTAAGTAAGTGTACGGTTGACTTTATTTCACACCTTGACTCCATCAAATAATCTGTTTTTATCATTTCTATTGAATCTATTGAAGAAGAAATTCTTGCCACATGTGGCCAACATCAGCAGGTCACTCATGAACATAGTTCGATGCAGACAAATGCAATTTCTCAGACATATAATAAGACATTCAGAGGTGGAACAACTGGCATTACTGGGAAAAGTAGAAGGCAAGAGAGCCAGAGGCAGACAAAGAAAGACAATTTTGCAGTCTCTGAACTCATGCGCTACCAAAAACAGCCTCAGCTGCAATGAATTGAAACATATGTCTGTAATGATAGAATAGCTTGGAGACGCATGATCGCCAATGCCTGTATCAGGTCCTGCACCTAACCTACCATTGAATCTATATATATATATACAGTATAACTCAGATTTAACGGCACTAACGGGACTCTTGTTTTAGTGCCGTTATATCCGAGTGCCGTGATAACCGAGCACCCTGGTAAACTGTAATCAGATGTACCGAAGCCTACTGAGACAGGCGCTCAGGTGGTGCGGGTAATGGGGAAAGGGGACGGAAGAAGAGAAGGGGGTGCCGGTAAGGTCATATGGGCCAGTATCAGTGTGATGACTGCGAGTAACACACTTGACGGACTTGAGATGCAATTTTGTTGACTTCTGAGCGTGGGTCTAACAATTTGTAATTTTTAATTGCTGCATTGTTAACAGCACCGCATACCTTCAAAGTGCCATTATAACCGAAACAAAGCTCATGGGTGCCATTATATCCAATTTTTTTACTGATACTGTCGTTATATAGAAGAAAAAACGGGGCTTTGGGAAAGTGCCGTTATACCCGGGGGTGCCGTTATAGCCCATGCCGTTATATGTGGACTGTACTGTATATATATACAAATACACCTTGAAACAAAATGGCTTCTACTCAACCTCAAATTCAAGTGCTGTACTGTGACTATTGACGACACTGGATTCCTGCAACATCACATTCCTGCACTCTTTTTGGTTACTCCCGTGAGCATGCAAGCATCCGGCGAGTACTGTGTGTAAGTATATTATGTAGAAGCCTTAGCAACGGTTTTACAACAGATGTAGGCTTAATGGATAGTGTTGCTGCATGATATTAGTTTATAGTAATTAGTCTTATTGCCCCAGATAGTGTCACAAGTCCACAAATCGGTAAAAAAAAGTTAGAGGCACTGAGAATTTGGTCGTGGTAACTCGACATGTTATATTAACCGAGGTTTTCAAACAAAGAAAAAGAGGAAAGTTGGTTGGGACAACAACAAAAAAGGGGTCACCCTGCATCAGGAGTGTCACACTAACCGATATCGTGTTAAGGGGAGTGCACTATTATGTTAGGTGTAGCTGTTTTATAGTTTTATATTATTTCTATAGTTATCGTTCCTGTTATCTTCTTCGTTGTTATCGTACCTGTTTTGCTTCTTTATCATTTCTATATGTCCAGATTGATGACCATCATCATTGACTGATAATAAAGTTCGCAAATCATAATTGATCACGTCTTTGAGGATTATTATTCAATAGCCACACAAGATCTGGTGCTCAAACATTTACACTGCCTTCATCAAATGTAGATAGCCATTTATAATATTCGTAGTTCCCTAATACATTCAGATTGTGGAATAAACTCCCTACCAACATTAAGTACAGTAAAGATACAGAAGTTTTCAAACAGAAACTTAAATGTAAGACACTAATATCAAAATACTAAAATGATAGAGTACTTTAGTGAACATTGACAAAGAATACTCAGCGATCTGAGTTTGTCAGCTAATGAAGACTAAGAATTTAAGACTAGCACGGGTGTGTGAAGATGTGGCATGGTAAGGTATTTTCTGAGTCTGAGAGGGTGAGCGGATCATAAAATGTCATAGACAATCTTCATTTAAAATAATTACCGGTACACTAGATCTACGCTAAATTACCCCCAAGCGGTCATGTACCGTCACATTACTAATGGAAGCCAATCAACAGTCGACCCATCGCAAAAATTAATATATTATGACACTTAGGTCTATGGCCTTATATTTATCTTCTATGTAGTCTTTTCCTACTGTACCAATGAAACGATTTTACTTCAACTTCCTTAGATTCTTGCCTTTTGTATCTTCAACAATCACAATACCTACCATTGGATGTAGCAACAAAGTACACGCATTTCCTTCGAACTTTGCTTATCATGACATCCGCTTAGTATGACCCTTTTCCCATGGTCCCATTATTGCCATGCTAGAGATAACTGAAGACATCATGTACTAAAAGCCTTTTCAATATCCTGGCTTTGTAAGTCAGAATCTATAAATACTCTTCTATTTCACGATTGCCCCTTTTTTTGTGTGATGCTGATTGCCTCCATCCTGTTACTCATCTCTCTCCAAGCTACCCTCACTCAATGGATACAGTTTCTAACTAAACACACAAACTCTCATCAAACTTGGGGGGAAAATAAGTTGTATGGATCAGCAGGGGAGGAGGAACCTTTCACATCACAATATAATTTATATACACATAATAACAACAATAACAACACTAATAAGCATATATGTTATTTAGTGTGACTTTGCCTGCCAGGCAAGACAATGAACTGCCACTCTCCCGTTTTGACTCAGGACTTTTCTTTAGGCCACACTAATATGTTTTATTTGCATGTGTTTGCTTCTTTTCCCCATAGAATGATTGGTTGACCTATCAGGAGGCTATTGAAGTAAATAGTGTAAGAATATGGGATAGAAAAGGCTAGAAAACAGACCGTCCTCTCTCACCAAACCCCCAAGCAGATAAACTTGTCGGTTGTGCCATATAATATGTTTTCCACTGCTAGGATGTCCAGTGCTTCACTGGGGTTAAAAAACCCACAATGATTATGTGTGCCACATAGTTTGTGGACAAGCATAACTTCTTGATTAAAGCTAGGCTGTAAAACTCATAGATCACAGGGCAGTAGTCAGAGTATGATTATAATAGTAGTTTATGATGATTTTTTCCTTCAATTCCTTTAGACTAGTGGTTGCAATATAAATATGCTATTACATTGACCGTAGAAGATGTAATGCATTCATACATCATAATACTCTACACGAAGAAGTTTTTCAATAAGTTAAATTATATATTATATATGCTATATATATGTTATATATATTACATATAAACCTATATCTTTTCTATTTACACTGATCAGGACAGACTATTTCCGTATTATGAAGACAGATACTGATCGGCTTGGATTTCCACCAGGTGTTGCTGAAAAATTATTATTGAATGTAAGTGATACTTCATATTTGTTGTTTCTTTGATGAAAGTTTGTTCTTTTGTTGTTTTAAAGTTAACATTTTATCAAACTTTTTGTAATCGTCATGCCGATTCAATGTAAACTACCAATTTTGGTACACAGGACCATGATAAAAAAAAAAAATCATTCTTGTAATTAGAAAGTAAAACTATCAAGATTCTACTTACGTCCTTTAAATTCTGGCTGCTCTTCGCCTGATGCACTGACTGTCCCTATTTACTCCGAATAGAATTAAAACGTTACACGTAGTTTACAATCTCATCAACACCACTCGCAAGATAAAGAAGATCACATAGCATCACAGCAACACGATAATTCACAGTTACAATTTCAAACTCCAGAAAGACTACAAAACTCAACCTCGAAGATCCACTGTCCACTGTCGACTGTCCACACACTGCCCTCTAGATTCGCGGCTGCACGCTTTTTCGCTCACCCGTTCCCACTCTTTTTCCACACGTCACTAAACATAAACACCGTGTCTGCACAGTAACTACAATTCTGAATCTAGGGTCTCATTACATCTAAATTCAATACATATACAAGATCTACTACACACATGTACATATCTGACAAAAAATTATCACATTTCAGTGCTTTTCTCCCCTTGTATATTCCATTTGTGATGACATTCATTTTCATTAACGCAGGAAAGTTCAAAAACTGAAATTCAAATACATTTCATTTCTGTTTATATCTGGCGATCCTAGAGAACCTTTCTTATGCTTTCTTTACTTTAAAGGTAACTTCCCAGAACTGGACTGACAAGTGCATTACTTTGATGCACTTGGTTTGTTACATTATTAAAACATTCATTTACTTACAGATATTCAGGAAATATGAGGCTTTGTCAAAAGAAGATTCTGTCAGACGGGAAGAAATGAAAAAGGAGAAAGAAAAGAAAAGTGACTTTTCCACAGTAGCCCAAGAGAGCAAAGTAACAACAACTATAAGTTCCTCTTCTGCAGGAGGTATAATTATAAAGGCTATTATAGGGTTATTCAAAATGATTCATCAAAAACTAAATGCTTATAACTTGATTAATATTTGATGCATTAAGATGGAAAATGGTTCATATGAAAGAGAAATCCTTTAAATTTTTAATGGTGTGCACAGATTGCCCTTTATCCAAAACACAAAAGCTTTACTTTATTTACATTGATGACAAAATGGCGACTCTAGAACAAAATGCATTTTGTGTGAAACGATAAATATTTGGGACAGGGAAGTGTTCTATCAGTCCAAAGAGCTTTCCTTATTGTTTGGAGCGATAGCGCCTACTTCTCAAAGCATTAAAATTTGGCAATGGAATAGGTAGTTTGAATCCTGTAAAGAAAGGTAAATTCACTGGTCTACTCTCAAGTAAGTGTGGCTAGGATTCAGCAAAAGATTGAACATGACAAAGGTTACTAAAGGGAGTCATTTTGGACATTTTAAAAATGTGTTAAAGTTAACATTTTATATTACTGTAAAAGCTGCCTCATTTTGCATTCATTAACTGTTCCATGAAGATTGGTAGTGAAATAAATAACATTCATCAACTATTCCATGAAGAATGGTAGTGAAATAAATTACATTCATTAACTGTTCCATGAAGAATGATAATGAAATAAATAACATTCATTTGCGGTTCCATGAAGAATGGTAGTGAAATAAATAACATTCATTAACTGTTCCTTGAAGAACGGTTGTGAAATTTCTTTTGTTCACTCATTTCTTGAATCCAGGTAAGTATACAACAGCAATAAGTAATATGAACCTATCATATTTATCTGTATATCAAGCAACTGTCAATGCCCATCAAAATCAAAGAGGTGCAGAAGAATCACCTCCAGTCGCTCAGGACCCTCCAGATACCCATGCCAGTGACAAGCAAGAAAGTGCCATGGAAACTGGGCCAGCAGAATCAACAACACAAGCACAGGCTGAACAATCTCAGCCCAAGTCATCAGGGGAGGACAACGAAGATGAACAGGAAGATCCTGAACAGGCCAAGTACATTTTACCCATTGAGATTACCTAACCACCAATCTTTCACACATTTAATTTAAAGTGGAGCATGCTGAACTTTGTAAGATGCAACCTACTAGATTTTTGTGACTGCTTGATAACTCTTTTACTGATACTAGAGATCATACAAATCAATCAGTAATGTCAGCTTGAGAGAGAGAGTTGCACAGGTAGTTGGGTCGGCGGAGGAGGAGTTGTGGGGAGTGTAATGAAGCTTATTGTCATTTCATTGTTTGATTGGACCAACCTGCTGAGCCAGGTATAGATCTAGATTTTTATGGCTTGTCAGAAAAGGCCATGCTTCACATGGACTGAATTGAGATTGGATGAGTTCAAGTTTTTGTTCTTCGTCATTAGTGACAGTGACAAACTTTGACTGCCTAATCTTTCTCCCTTAGTAAGATCTCTAATAGCCTTGTACCTTGTCATGAAACACGTCAAACTTGATTTTACGGACGAGAACTGTGTTATGAATTTCCATCATGTTTTCACAGTTAGCTGACCTTTTGCAGGACAGCATCCGCTATGTGCACATATTATTAAAGCCCAATGGTTAAGTTAAACATCAGGCATCTTTACTTTAGGTCTTGTCATTTAGTGGATTACCTCAAATTGACAATTTTTCCACTAAGATACCATTATATCACCTGCCTTCTTCTCGTGATGTAAACATTTTTTTTCCTTTTCTTATAATTCTGTTTTCACAAAAACATGGTAGTTTAGTCCCGTGTCTGATACAGACGTTGGGGAAGTGTCTTGTTAGTGAGACACTCATCCTGCGCCATCGACATTATGAGGTAGGGTGGCGAGTTCCTTTCCATGTCCCTTTACTTTTCGCTTTGTCTAAAGACTAAAGAGACTAGCTTCCCATCACTGCTGGGTGCACAGAGCGGCGGCAGCAAAAAAATCTCAGCACGACTGGGGATCGAACTCAGGATCTTCTGCTTGAGAGGCGAGCGCACTAACCACTGCACCACTCTTGCCGCTATGATCTGGGTAGCAACATAAATAAATAAAGAAATAAATACATGTAAATGAACAAACAAATAATTCAGCCAAGATCCATTGGTTGGTCATTTGAGTTTGATTGTAAATTTATTAATCATATATTTAATGAACGAGCATTTATCAACAACAACCAGACATGTGATTGGAATCAATTGTACAAACAGTGAAATGAAAACCATCAAAAAAAACCGTAGAACGAAACAAACTGGAATAATACATTAATACCGGTAACTCTTTGAGTTGAGAGAAGAGAGAAAAACAAAACAAAACAAGGAAAATGAGAAATAGATAGCAAACATATTAAGAATTGATAGCGGCAACTCTCCCTCACCCAGAAAGGTCAAAGTCAAGGCTAAGTGTCGACAAGACATAGTCAAGGCCAAATTTAGGAAGGTCATGGTCAAATGCTGGGAAGATAAAAATGGCAATCCCTTGTCTGTGTGGTTTACTTTTCCCCTTTTCCCAACAGTCTTAGTCTTCATAATAGCTGACAAACTTTTTCTTGTCAACGCACCTAAAGAAATTCACTACTCTAGTACACGTATTTTGATACATGCAGTGGTGTTGTACATATATACAGTACAACTCGGATATAGCAGCACAAACGCGACTCTCGTTTTAGTGCCGTTATATCCGAGTGCCGTTTTAACCGAGCACCTTTGTACACTGTACTCAGATGTACCGAAGCCTACTGAGACAGGCGCTCAGATGGTGCGGGTAGTGGGGAAAGGGGATGGAAGAAGAGAAGGGAGGTGCCGGTAAGGTTATACGGGCCATTATCAGTGTGATAACTGCGCACAACACTTGACAGACTTGAGAGGCATTTTTGTTGGCGTCCGAGCGCGGAACTAACAATTTTAAATTGTTAATTGCCTGTATTGTTAACAGCTCCACGTACCTGTAGTGCCGTTATAATCGAAATAAAGCTCATGGGTGTCGTTATATCAGAATTTGTTTACTGTCGTTAAATAGAAGAAAAAACGGGAATTGGGGGAAGTGCCGTTATATCCGGGGGTGCAGTTATAGCCCATGCCGTTATATGTGGACTGCACTGTATTAATATTCAAGATTGACATTAAGATACATTAAAAATATTTTTTCCTCTTTCTTTCTGAACTGGGCCATTACGATATGCACAGCTTCAAACAATTTCAAATTTCGCAAGAAATTATGGAAGAAGAAATGTAACAAAAAGAAAAACATGACACTAAAATGAAGAAAAAAGACTCACCTTAATTTAGGTGAGCAAATTATTTGTTTCTTTATAGATAGCCTACCTATGCTGGAATTTCTGCTGCTTCTTGGTTTGAAGACAGTAACCATAGGGAAAAATATTTTTAACTGAGAGTAGAGCAACGTTACATCTTTGCCTCTGAAAATCTTCAGGTTAAGGAAAAGGAAAAAGTGAAAAAAATAAAGGGTTAATTTACATGAAAAAGTATATATATGCCAAAAAAAAAAAAAACAGAAAAATAAGAGAGTGCAAGAAAAATCAAAAACTGAATCAAAATCAAAACCCCTGAATTCATTGATTAAATATGAAATCAAGCTTTGTTCCTTTCATTGATGTTAAAAAACCATATCAAATAAAGACTTATATTATCAAAACAGAACATATTTTAATCATAAATGCTTCATTTAACATCACACAATAAATTTAAAAAAATAACTAACAAAACAGACAAACAAAAAATAAAGGAAAAAAACACACCAAAACAAGCAAAAAATCATTTTTAAAAACATGACAATCCAAAAGACAAAAAAAAAAAAAAAAAAAATGAAAGAAAAGAAGAACAAGAAAATTAAGCCCTTTGGTGGATATTCAAACAAAAAATGTCCAAACCTTTGCAACAAATGTTCCATCTTTCTTAAGAACATGAGTTGTTATATTCAAAGCCTGGAAATAATACAAATAAAAATAGTCTGAGTTTTCAAACTAGAAGAATCTTGTAATAAAGTTCTTCGTTCAAACATGTGTATTATGTGTCCTTTGTGACACTGGAAAAAGAGAAAAGTTATCTTTGAGGACTCTAGTCCTTAAAAATAGAATAATTGATCAGTGGGCAGGAATATTATCAATAAAATTTTTTAAAATATGATGAACAGATAGAATATATGCTGTGATGAAATCAAAAACAAATCACAAAGATGTCTCTTCTTGTTCATTTCTTCATTGTTTAAATTTTTTGTTATTGTTTTGTACACTGTAAATGTTTTCTTCCTGGGAGTGAAGTTGCAGCTGTTTGCAATAATTGGAGGTTGTACTTTTTATTTGTTTGTTTTTTCATTGTCATTTGTTGTTTCTTTCGAAAGAAGCTTTTCCATTTTTAGAGATTATGAATTAAGGTAGAAACATTTGACTCAAGAGTCATGATCGAATAAAGTAGCAACAACATATGAAATCGTGGTAAAAAAAGATTATTCGTTGAATTGAAGTGCAATGTCAAATGTCTTGCTAAGCCAAAACTTTAGCATACTGAAGAGACAGATTCAATTCATTTCAATTCACTTTATTCATACCAAATGAAGGAAATTAACTTGCAGATCTGGAGTACACCAATCAGACATTGCATGTACATGGGAAAGAACTCAGCAATACACTTACAGCTAGAAGCAATTGGGCTTGAATGTATTCATCAATATCATGAAGGCCAGTGACTGAAATTTAAGAACACAAAGTACAACACATGGTCTTGCATAAAGTAGAAAAAAAAGGAAATGACTGAATCATGATTTGCTGAAAAATGACTCCGCATAATTATGATGACTTGCCAGAAATCATAAGATTTTCTATCATAAGTTTGTAACTGAAAGACATGTTTCATACACAATGTGTGTGCATGTCATATAACAAAAGAGAAATATGAGCATAAGATAAAGGTTTCTATCTATCACTCTTCAAATCAATTACTCTTCTTAGAATACTGCACTAGTAAAAGCAATAATGTTGTGACAAGCTAGTCAACTTTGATGCCAATTACATGTAATCATATAATAATTGGTTGGCTACAGAAATTATATTAATGGTAAATATGTCAAATAAAGTGGTGTATCTTGTGACATTTTGTATACATGTATCTATACTATATATAATTGGGGACTTGGAAAATCTGTCATTGCGAAAGGCTTCTAAACCACTGAACATTCAGAT
>JBCHJU010444326.1:0-13244 GCA_039654505.1 Plocamopherus imperialis
AAATCTGAAAGTTCAGTGGTTTAGAAGCCTTTCACAATGACAGATTTTCCAAGTCCCCAATTATATATAGTATAGATAATTAAGTTTTAAATCCTACAATTTGACAGAAAATAGATTTTGCATTCAATTGAGACTTTTATCAAGATTTAGACTTGAATTTAAGAAAAAGTATCGAATATATGTTCGACACCGACTACAGTAGTCGGTCTGAGATAGCAGACTAGACTTTACAAGGTCTGGGGTAACAACTGAAAAAGCGCCAATTACTTTTAGTCTTTGTCTTTACTTCTGATTTTATACACTCAGTCACTCAGTTCAGATTAATGACAAAGATGATAGGTCTACAGGCTACACTAGATCTAGATCAACACTACACTACACACTAAAATACACAGTGACAATACTTGAACTTGATTAGCCTACAACTGACTCAAGACACAACAGATCAGCATTATTTTATTATAAATGGGGCCCCACATAAAGGCTATGTGGTAATTTATTCTAAATTCATCACAAAAAGAGATTCCTCTTGTTCGTGGTTCAATTTCAGCAAAAACTGGGGATATTCCTGGCATTTTAGAAATACCACAGTAATCAATCGATGTCTGAGTGAGTCAGATAAAGAGAAATGTTGTTCATTTCAATGGCAGCCATCTTGAATTTCCAAACTCCAAGCCAAACAAGTTGTTACACTTGTCTTTTATTCAGTTATAACCACTTGTCATTTAGGATATATTGCTTAAATGAATACAGTCGAGCTAAAAGGTTTCAAGGGCCTATGAAAAAAAAATCCAATGACACGAGAATAATTACAGAGGATGAATTGATATCGAACTAACGGCGAAGCAATCAGCAATGCTAACATTATTAGTAACATGAGACATACACTTTCAAAACGGTGGGGTACATTGCAAATATTTTAGTAACTTACTTTTCGTTTCTCGAGATTCCTGACTTTTTTCTCCAGACAATTTATACATTGTTTTGCAGCATCTACTGTTTCAAGAGTTGGTGTGGTGGCTTTTGCCTCCACTGAAATGGTGGTTGTAGCTGGCATTTTCATGGAAAATACTGTGTAAGAATCAGCGACAACTAAATAGAGTGATTTCAAGTTAGCCGACAAAGTCATCTATCGGCTCTTTCTCCCGTCTAGCCAAGCCCACAATACCACCACAATGAAATCAAAACTGTAATCCTTGGTAAATATTACATTCCGAACCCTTATTTTACAAAGCAATTTATCACTCAAATAGTGTCCTCGCATAATTTTGAACATTGATTATCCTATAAAAGATGTTACAATATATTACATTATCTTGCGACCGATTTCAAGTTTCAATGAAATTCTTGCCACCCTGATTGATTTTACAAATCTCACGTGTCTGCGCATTGCTGAAGGGCTGAAGATTTGTCATGACCGTCCGACAGCAAGCGTGATAAAACATGGAAGGCTTACAATAATATGCCTATTATAGGCCTAATAGACGTGAGTTGACATTCCACACTGCCCCGTCCTGTACACATTTTCATTAGGCAAAGCTCTAATCTACTCTAAACCATTCTTTCAAAATTCATATTCATTTCCAGTTATACCGCATTCATTCATATGAGACAAGACGAAACCACTGCATAAAAAGATTAATAATAATAATAATAATAATAATAAATGCAATAACAATAACAGACTACTAGGCTAAACAATAACAAACAAACAAAATATAGGCCTTTTAATAGTAGAAGTACAATGTAATAATGATAAGATTCTGAAGGTGATAAAAATAAAGATGACGGTGGTAGCGATGTTTGATAGTGACATTGATACAATATGTTGTTATTGTTAGATGTATTAGGCTACATGTGGCTTATCATTATAATCCTTATTGTTATTATTATTATTATTATTATTATTATTATTATTATTATCATTATTATTATTATTATTATCATCATCATCATCATCATTATTATTATTTTAGATGAAATAAAAGCAAATCCAAAGTCGTCCGTTTGACAGGAGACAGCCCACTAACGCTTCAATTGCCAAGACCAAAATGATTTGAGATGTGGAATAGCCCGATTGTCTTTAAAAGTCTCCATAGAAAGAAATTTCAGTATCATATGCACCCAAACGCATCTATCAGTTCTCCTCCGTAGAGGATTGGTCCTTAGGTGTTGAAGTTTTCACTCAAACAAGATCGTTTACTGTGTCTAGATCTTAAGCACTCCTAAAGGTTTTACAACTACAGGCAGAATAAATTACAAATCAATAGGTTATTGACTTTGTTTCCGGTACACAGATGTCAAAAGGCGATTTATAAAGGGAGCAGGGAACAATAGAATCGCTGATCAGGCCGAATCTCCTGTTTGTACTGCAATAGTTACAGCACAGGTCGGCAACTTCCTCACATTGGCTCCATTCAATCAAAGATTTTTAAACAAGTTATTTAATTTATGAATAATGTAGATTTTATATAAAAACTAATCTTCTCAACCTCAGAAAGTAGACAGCTCCGTGTGGGACCTCACTCAGCCTTGAGACAAGCGTCCATCAAACGGCTCTCCTGTCATCAAGGCCTCTCAGCACTTCAATCTCACATCGACGATCGATTTGACCTGATTGGCCTCATGACCTAACTGACCTCATGACCTACCATGTTGGCGGATAAAAGCAACAGCGATACCAAGACCCGACTTGACGCCTCATCGCCAGGTGACGAGGTACCGCATGATATGACATCATACATGAATGGTTCATGTCCCAAGCAGAGTGGGCTAGACAAAGCACGGTTTATTTTGGCAGGATAATTACCATGTGTGTAAGAATGCACACGAAGCTAATTGTAGCAAAGACATTAAAGCTTACAGATCGTATCCTATACAGTCTTTGATTGCCATGGCAATAACATCACTAGCACATTCAGCTGTACGGTTTTCTTGTGTGAAGCAATTTCGTGTCGAACAAACAATACACAGCTATTGGTAGGTCTACTTGGTAAAGTTCAATTGCCCATAACTTTTCTAAACATGTAATATACTGGGTGCGAGAAAAAAAAAAACACGCAGAACTTTAAGGGGTCATAACTCTCGTCACATTTAACAGATCGCAGTCAAATTTCACATGTACCTCATTTAACCTATTATCATTACGGATATTGACTTAAAGCAAAATATAGACCAGAATAAAGGAACGCCAACGATTTTAACGGGCGTACTCAAAAAAGTCTCATATCAAAGTTGCGTAAATGATATACTGTGTGTCCCTAAAAATTGCAAAGCAAAGTACAGCGAGTCGTGGGTCTTAAAATACTGTTTGCTTATTATAAAAAATATATCTTGAATTGTTTGCCCTTTATTTCATCAAGATCGGTCCAGAGAAGCGGAAGTTATGCCCAACATAGTGAGGCATGATAACGGCCTAATCGAGTGAAATCGTCATGGAGGCCTTCGGGCGGTAGGTCTAAGTGAAACTGACCATTGAAATGACCATGCTTCTCTAGAATTGATACAACTTCGTTTCGCACGAACCAACCTGATTTGCATTTGGTTACATTGACTCGTTATAAAATGGTCTACAGGATAAATTGCTTTATTAGCAAGACCATTATAGAGCCCAGGACTCGCTGTACCTGGCTGTGCAACTTTCCCTGACACCCTGGATATAATTTACGCAACGTTGATGTCAGGTTTTCTGAGTACGCCTGTTAGAATCGCTGGCGATTCATTGTGCTGGGTTATATTCGATATTTTTTTTAACCGCATATTTCGTAGGAATTTTCCAGAAGATAAAAATTAAGAAAATCCAACAATCCAACCTCCTCGTAGAAGTACGAAATAAAAAAAAATGTGTAATATATTTTCTCAGAAACACTTTCTTTGTGTGTATGTTTATTACATGTATGCGTCTTGTCTTTGTGTGTGTGTGTGTGTGTGTGTGTGTGTGTGCGTGTGTGTGCCTGTGTGTGTGTGTTGGGGGGTTGCTTTTGTTGTTGTTGTTTCTTTTTTTAAGCATTGGTGATAACCATATTTTGCAACTCAAAGAACTGGTGATAATAGTTTTGGTGTACTTGTATTTAAGGGGATCCCTTGGGTTTGTTAAAAATTTACACAGTTTAGGTGCATTTTGTTTTTGACTCATCTGTTATGAGCAGTGGTGCATCAGAGAACCAACCTAGGGTACTTATAGGAAAAAAAAATTCCGAGCCCTCATATGGCGGCCATATTGGATTTTCTTTTTTAAGCATTGGTGATAACCATATTTTGCAACTCAAAGAACTGGTGATCATAGTTTTAGCGTACATGTATTTAAGGGAAAGGTTTACAAATGGGGTTTACGTATTCGCTGCGAGACCATGATTTGTCTTCCCAGGAGGATGGTGAGAAGGCGGCGTCATTTGAAGACGTTCTGGAGGAACTTGGGATGCCTGCACGGTACCAACTATCTCAAGTTGTCTTGTTGTGTCTGAACATGGGGATTGGGACGTGTCTTGTCTTCAGCTATGTCTTCACAGGTGGGTAAAGTTTGGAATGTCTTATTAACGTTTGGGTGTGTCTTTTTTTTTTTTTTTTGGCAATTCAGAAACTTTGGGTACCGTACGAAGAAGTAATGCTGGCCCCAGGAATGGCCAAAGTGCGTCAGAACGAAGCTATTTCACGTGCTGCTTTCATTCAACCCATGCAGTTGGAACAGCCTAAGAAGTCGACACGGCAACTAAAAACAGAAGTCGATCCAGTCTGAGGGATCTGAAATGGAAAGTCGAAGTGTCGACTAAAGATTGCGTACATTAGTTTTTTTTTTGGGTTTTTTTTTTTTTTTTTTATTGTCGCCAATGTCTCGCCACTTGCATAAAGGTTGTAAATTATGTTATATAAACAAAACATAAATCACTGATTCGGCCTCCAGTGACCGAATTGATTATCCCGCAGTTGGTTACACGAGTAGCCGTCATTTTGAGGATAACAGATTCCTTCCTTTCTCCATAGGTTACGAACCGCCTCACGTCTGCAACACCGTCAACGAAACGGAATTTTTATCCGAGCTCCAACTCCAAAACGGATCCGAACCCTACGCCACACTGTACACGTCTTACCACGCCTGTGAAATAGGCATCCACACCAACGACAGTGGTCGAGACCAGAAGCTCAAGTCCGTAAGCTGCCCGTCGGGTCGGAACTACTCGGGTGGCCGGCACACCTCCATGGTGTCCGAGTGGGACATGTCCTGCGAGTCGACCGGCCTGACAGAGTTGGTGGCACTCTTCTACAGCCTGGGCCAGATCGTGGGTGGGTCGGTGGCGTCCTTCGTGGCAGACAAGTTCGGACGGAAGTGGGTCTTTTCAATCAGCAACGTGGCGTTGTTTGCTTTGGAGACGGCCGTCATCTTCATGCCGACAATCCTGGGAATCGGGGTTATCCGATTCGTCACCGGGATGTTCCAGGAGGCCATGAACGATGCCGGACTCGTCATGGTGATGGAGCTACTGATACCCAGACAGCGGACGGTGTACGGTATAGCAGAGTGCGTTATATGGGTGGGCTGCACGCTTCTGGTGGGGGGTCTGGCTTACGCCACGCAGGGCTACGGATGGCGTGGGTTCCAGGTGGCAACGGCCGCTCTAGGCCTGGGGTTCCCCTTGACCATCTTCTTCGTCCACGAGTCGCCAAGATGGCTGGTGTCCAACGGTAAAATCCCGAAAGCCTTGGGCGTCCTACGCATCGCCAGCAGGCAGAACAAAAAGGACTTCGCCAAGGTCAGAGCCAAGTTTCTGGCCTACGTGGAGGCGGAAAGAACGGGAAAGTCACAAGGTGATGCTGGTGGAAATCACCGCGATCCGACGTCGGGAAAAAGCGGTTGTCAAGGTAACGGAGATCACGGTGAGCATGGCGAGGCGAATGGAAAGAGTCTCCTGAGTGCGTTCTGTCAAAGGGAGGTCATCGTGCTGATGCTGATAACGTCCTTCGCCTGGCTGACTCACGACTTGACCTACTACGGCATGTACATGACGTCATCGACCCTGTCAGGCGACCGCTTCCTCAACTTTACCCTCATGGCCTTGACCGAGATCCCCAGCAACCTGGCCCTTATGGTGCTCATGCCCAGGATGGGCAGACGTAAAATCATGGCCGCCTTCCTGGGACTGGCCTCGGCAAGCCTCGTCGTCTGCTCCCTGATGGAAACCTTCTCCTCCCGAATCCCCGACTACAGCACGGTGTCCCTCACCTTCTTCCTGCTGGGCAAGTTCGCCGTGACGTCATCCTACAACGTCATCTACATCTACACGCCGGAAGTCTTCCCGACCAACATCAGGACTATGGGCTTCGGCATCTGTTCCAGTGTGGGCAAAATCGGTTCGCTCTTGGCCCCCTACTTCCGGCCCTTCTACGCCACGGCTTCCTGGGGCCCGGCCGTGACCTTCGCCGTCATGTGCGTTGTGACATTGGGGTTGATTCCGGCCTTGCCCGAGATGAAGGACGTCAACCTGAGGGACTCGCCCCAAGATGGCGTCGGGGTCAACCTCAGGTCAAGGGTTAGAGTAAGAAGGACCAAGCGAACTGTCGGTGGAAAAGGAGATGGGGATGGGGATGGTAACCGGGGTAGGCTGCTGACGGACTTGTAGTGTAGGGATGGGGTGAGCAAGGATCGTAGCAAGGCTTGTTGACAATGAAAATGAAACCCGTTTCACTCACGACTTTCATTTCCTCCACTTCCTCCCGGAACCAACCGTAATCAACATAATGTTGTCTGTTCCAGGGCTATTTTTAGATGTAGATCTAGATTTAGTAACCTAGTCATAAAGGGAAAACGATAAAACTGAAAAGGGCACCATGGTATGTAGTCAGGGTATCTATATTAGATCTAGATTTAGATCTAGATCTGTGTAGATCTAGATCTACATCTAGTTAGGCCTTAGGCTAATCTGGATTGATTCTAGATCTTACAGATCTACATAGCTGGAGTGAATTGTGTAGATTTTATTAGTAAACGTGACCACAAATTATTTGGTCGAGTACTCAGTATCAATCGATTCTTACATCTCTAAATCTGTAGAGTACTCGATAGTACCTAATTTTGTCGTAGTCAACCATTGAGGCCCAGGCCTATCTTCTAAAGGGTTTGATAATCGTAAAAATATGGATGGATAACACTTGGGGTTTGTGTGAAACAAAAAAATTACCAAAAAAATAAATAAATAGAAGAACAGTGAATAACGAGTTGTAAATAAAGACAAACACGCATCAACCATAGTTAATATACCACAGAAAATTTGAAGTCTGGGAGTTCAGAGATTGTGGAGCCTCGGGCGGCGCTAATTTCAAAGTCCTCAATTGACTTGCTGACTTAATTGCTTTTCGCATCTTGCTCATCCGAATAGGACGACTCTGCAATTTCGATGATCTTCTGGGTCAGCTTATTCAAATCTTTATGATTTTGAGCGATCGATCTCAGATGTTCAAGGTCTCCCAGCTTTTTGAGTTTTAGGGTACCGTCAACTTGAAGACATATCTTTATCGAGGACTGTGACAATGGTCGTGATTGACCGTCCTCTAAAATTGCTGCCAAATTTGGTAAAATAGAATTGCATGGCTATATTAGAGGGATGTCTTTGCTTCTTCTCAGGATATGTCCAAATAGGCGCCAGCGACTTTGGGTTATAAAGATGGAGAGAGGTTTTTCATTGCATTCTTTGTATGATGATGTGTTTGATATTTTGACAGGATAGTGTATTTTGAGGACTTGCCGCAGTTGTTTTCTATGGAAGGCGTCCATTTTTTTCATCTCTGTTTGTGTCAGTGCCCACGTACCACAATTGTATGTGAGGATTGATTTCACGAGTGTTCTTTTTAATTTTACTCTCACATTTATTTTTATTTTGTCCGTTCTTATCCATAGGCTCTAAAGTTTGTGAAGGGCGACAACTGATAGCTCAATTATATATTATAATATAAATTATGTCTTTTCATATACATATTATGCTTAAGAACAGTTTCAATGGTAGACGGACAAATTTCCTCTTTTTTGTTTTTGTTTTTTGTGAGTGTGTCCGTGTTCACAAGATGTATGTTACTTATTATCGAATGTGTGAAATTGATTCTCATCCACTGAATGTATGACTTTGATGCTAGTCAGAGGAATTTTCAAACCATATAAATTTATCTGATCTCATCATATTATTGATATCGTACCATTTGTTTCAGTTGGTGGGTCGAACATGTGTTGCCACGTCATCAAGAGAATTGTTTAACACTTTAGTTTTTCCCGCTAAAAGTCCAACTCAATGGTTCATAAACCCATTCTGCAAGAACACATTAAGTCAACGGAAAGATTTCACACTACAAAAATAATGTCCAATAGTGATTTCAACATGCGCGACGACGTCAATTGCAAATTCAAATATCCACGCATTGAAAACTTTAATTCAACGTTGCATTTTCAAATACCCTCAAAACGAAAAATACTATCAATGTTCAAAACAATGATAATCCTTTCAAATTCTTGTGCGGCGTTATTGTCTTCACTCAGTTGGATAGACCTATTATTTAATCTTGTTCTACATCTAGAATTATTTATATTCAGGATATAGATTATTAATCTACATTAGATTCTTACGCCACCCACCCCCTCCCCACCCCCCAATTCCATATTTTCTCAATTTTTTTTTTTTATTTTTTTTTTTACTATTCATTCTTTAAGCTTTCTTTAAGCATTGGCATCTGAAGTTTCATGTTGAAATTTGACTTTGTGTTCATTGACACATTACATGAGGTTTCTATGCGGACATAGAACTTGTAAATGCACTTTTGTGACGTCATGATGATACTTGAATTTGCTATGGGGATTTAAAACTTTGCTAACGTTGACGTACATGTAACCAGCCAAAAAAAAAAAAAGAAAAGAAAAAAAAAGCAACAAAACATTTAGACGATTTGGTTGGAGACGATTTGGTTGGCTTGGCTGATGAATCAATGAGTAAAATCCCTCAGTGAAAAAAAGTGATTGAAACTTTACTTTTATTCACCTTTTAAAAGCATTGTAACAGAAAAGCAAAACAATAATTGTCATTTATCATAGCAGTACCTATAAGTACCAGTAAAATTAATTTGATGTGGCCAAAGTACAAAAAGCATTGTAATATAAAAAAGAAGAACCATGAGCACAATAATAGATAATTATATTTCCTGTTTCTTACAAAATGCACCAAATTACTTATACAGAGTATAAAATCATCGGTTTTTCTACCAAAAAATTGACTTAAATATTCCCTACAGTTCAACAACATCAAAATTTATAAATGAAAAAATGCTGGCTTTCACTGAAAATACATCTTTCAGTAAAAACCTGTCGTCTTTCAGTGTAATACATTTTCCAGGCATATGGGCATGCCCTTGCGTTCACCCCGTTCCTTGACATACCAACACAGACCAAATCAAGACACACCAGTCACCCCCAAATTGCCCTGTGCACGGGGGACCAAAGCACCTATTTTTAGTCCGCTTTCCTTCTGGCCATGGGGATTGGACTATTTATAACTGGCCTGAAATGAGGTGCTGGTAAATTAGTAGCAACTAGTTGAAGTGAGGCCAGCCATGGGCAACATTCTAGTGAGAAAAACATCCATTCCATGAGAAAATGGTGCAATTTGGTGCATGGTGCACCTTGCTGGTGTGCAAGTTGGTGGCGACTGGTGTTACATCAAGACAGCTTAGCAAACACCCATCTCACTCCTTGTCAAAGTATTCTCCAAGCTCAACTAGACTCCACGAAGGATCAATGAATTGCTACATTGTCTTTCTTTCAAACTTCTTTTACACAGGATTCTATCTTTGTCATCTTGTAGCAAATGCAAAAAGCAAAAAACAAAAACAAAACAAAACAAACAAAAACAAAAACAAAAGAAAAACAAAAGAAAAACCCCACCAAAATATTGAATATTATTACACAAAAAGAACAATTTGACAAAAAACATGTCTCACAGAATTGATCATCGACACCCCAAGACATGGCAACAACTCGAACAAAAATTTTAAAATAGAAAAAAAAAATCGTAAAATCAAGAGATAATCTGATGGAGAAAGGTCTATGTGATTATGTACGCTTTTGGTATCTAACAATATGGAGCCACAATCTTTAGAAACACTAAAGTCGAAATAAACACCACTTGCATGTTGTTGTTGTTTTTTACAGGTTTGATATTTTAAGAAAAAAACAAATTTATCTATTTTCAACACATGGAGCAGGATGTACAAGTACAAGCCTAAATGACAAGGCAGACCTACGCACCCATTTCATTATTGGAAATACATTGTAAATCAAAAGTTTAAATTTGACATTATTTATTTATTTATTTATTTATTTATCTTTTTTTTCTTTTTGTTGCCAAAAATGACCCTTTAAAATGTCATGCACTGACAATCTCTGTAAATTGGAAATATAAAAAAAAATTGCTTCTTTACGTCAAATGTAACAAATTGTAATGTCCAAAAAATATGAAACCAAAACTTCCAAAACCTCTTCTATTTTCTAGTATATCTGTGGCTCTTTATAATAGCCTATTTTTTATTGATCAATTGATTGCTTTACACTCCGTTAACCACTTGGGTCATCTCAGGGTGAAAAAGGGGGGAAAGGGATGCCAAGTAGGAAAAGACGCATTTAGAATAGTAGTACAAATATGCTATGATAATGATAATAAAATGTAGCAACAAGGAGAGATGATTTACAGGGAAAATAAAATCGTCTCTCAAAAACAATACAACGATGGCTATCATGCCCTAAAATATGCACCGCGATAACCCCCAGGATGTTCTATCGTCTTTTGTGTATAAAAGTACTAAGTCTTTCTAGATAGCAAGTGACCCCCTTCGTAACACAATGCACATGAAGGGGTAAAGCCACAAAATTTGGACTCCAGGTCGGTCTGCATCAAACTCCTCCCTAAGGCCCATATGCCTCCCCTCCACCACAGCATCCCCAGCATCCCCTCTCTAATGTTGCTGAAAAATCAGTGACATTTCCACATGACGGAAATGTCTTCTAGAAAATTACTGTATCAATGTTGCACCCAAGGGAGAGGCGTTCTTGTCATATGATGGACTAGAAAGCGGCCCAAATGCTGTAAAACAGCCTAGGGCAAGGAACATAATTATTCTCAAAGGCATTCAATCCCATTTTTTTTAAACTAAAAAGCAGTGCTTTCAAGCCATTTGATTTGTAGGACCAGAGTTTATCCAAGTTTCCATAGCATGAAGCAGACAGTGACAGATTAGATCTATCAGTTTCTCAATAGGATGCTAGTCTATTGCAGAATACTTTTGCAGAATACAGCCCATGCTGTATCTATTTTCACCTGGGTCAAGTGAAGCAACAGAGGTAAATTTTCGTGCTTAAGGAAAAAAGCGCATGTCCATACGGTGATTTGAACTAGTGACCTCTCTGTCCGAAGCCCAAAGCTCTACCGCAGAGACACTACGCCCCCTTCCAATCCATTCATATCCTTATGGTGTAAAAATGACCACAGTGGGGGATAAAATACAATGACTTAAAAAAAAACCAACAACAACAGGCAACCAAAATAATCATAAAAAACATAAACACCAAGAAAAAAGTCAAAAAAAAAAAAAAAACACCAAATAAAAATAAACTAACAAATATACACATGAATTATGCAATTTAAGTTATTTTTGTTTGACTTGCTTTTTAAGGGCAGAGAAGGCAGGTAAAGGTGAGTTAAAAGTCTGAGGAGGGGTGAAGAGAGGCAAAGACTTATGTATAGTAGTAAAGAACAATTCATTCATAATCCTTCATCTGTTTTAGTTGATGGGACTAACGACCAAAGTGTGCAAAGAATATTGTCCGCCATTTTAACCATAAATGCTGATAACAAGCAGGGGAAAGAGAGCCAGTGACAAAGTAGAAAAGCAACACTGGCACTGGACCCACATTCTTCACTTGATAAAACTCATTAAAAGAAAAAGAATTTAATAGTCGCAGGCGGGGACCTATTTGTCTTTACTTTTTAGCTTGAATTCTTGGATTTAATTCCATTGATAGGCATCTCGCAATGTCCACATTTAAGTTCCGATGGCTTATCGACATCTCACAGTTAATGTTGTGGGTGAAATGACTAGTCGATTAAACTTAAATTGACTAACCATTAAACCAAAATTGAATAGCCTATTAAACCAAAATTGACCAGTCATTAAACCAAAATTGACTAGCCCATTAAACCAAAATTGACTAGCCCATTAAACCAAAATTGACAAGCCCATTAAACCAAAATTGACTAGCCCATCAAACCAAAACTGACTTGCCCATTAAACCAAAATTAACTAGCCCATTAAACCAAAATTGACTTGTCCATAAAACCAAAATTAAAGTACATGTACCAATTAAACAAAAATTAACGTACCATTAAAACCAAAAATGACTTGCCCACTAAACCGAAGTTGCCGAAGACAGTTGGAGAACTAAGAAGCAACTGGTCTTGATTTAAATATGTCTTAACATTGATTGAAATCAGGACTTCAAGGCTTCAATATTGTACTGAAAATTCTAAAATGGAGATGTAAGGCACAGTAGAAAATAAACTAATCAGCCTGGAACAAACGTGCAGTTAGTACCCTTGAAAACCCTCGCCACTTGTCTTGTTCGGCATCCATCACAAGCTTCAACTTCATGGATCAAAAAAGCGTCTGACTTTTGGTGTCAACAGTCGGATAAAGGATTGTGGGTACATGGTGTGAGAGACGTTTGCATACTGCAGGTATTTGTACGGCGTTGCGATGACTTCCAGCAATGCCGTCAGCAACTGACGATCCTGTCCGGACAAAATGAAACAAAGCAACATGCTTTTCTTGATAAGCTATTTAGTATATATAATAATACTGTAGAACTCGGAAAAAAACGAGTTCGACAGGCACAACCGTATGTACTCGCTATTTCAAAGTTGTCTCTATTCCCGATCAGCCTGAATTAGTCATGAAATGCTACTCAGTAGCTTAATATTATTACGAGCGAAAGTTTAGCGTCTAGACCTGTGTGTGTGCGTATGTTTTTGTACAAACTTTGTGTGTAAATGTTTGATTTATGTACATGTGATGCTGAGATGATGTAAAATTTATCCCAGTACAATTCTGATCAGTTATTAACAGATCTACATGTAAAATATTACTACGGCACGGCACGGCTAAGCGTGGCACCACCGTGACACAGTAAAGTTTTACTGTGGTAAAACACAGTAAAGGGGGGG
>JBCHJU010444437.1:0-13243 GCA_039654505.1 Plocamopherus imperialis
TTGTTTTTTTTTTTTTTTTTTTTTTTTTTTTTTTTTTTTTTTTTTTTTTTTTTTTTTGCAAATACCATTAGTTACAATATTGTGAGATAAGGTGAGATTGGAAATTTTGATATAATAATAACATGTATAAAGAGTGACATTTTTGATTATTGGTTTTCAATTTTAGATATAGAAGAGGAAAATTATTTTTTTAAAAAAACCAAAACAGTTAATCTGAAATTTGAAAAGACTTCATGCAAATCCCTACCAACAAAATAAAAAATAACATAGATGATTTCTTGATATAGGTAGTAACATCAATTCATTTCGAAGTATTCATTTAACACTAACACACTAGATGACAACGATTGACCTCAATAGGTCAAACAATATTCAATAAAATGTTTAAATGATTTACCAAAACATGAACTTTTCTTCTCAGTTTTATCTTCATAACATCCCATTGCCAGTGAAAACTGAATATGGCTTCCATCACTGATTCTCACATCAGCTGTAGACACATATTTCTCTTTTGGAGAATCTGAAGAAAATTAGAATTTAGTGTAGAACATTAACATCAAATTAAAGACGTAAGCCTCCAGCAAAGCTATGGGGCTTCATTGAATCTTACTGGTGAAAAGGAAAATTATCTTTAAAAGGGGATACCACAATACAGCGAAGACAAAAAAGAAGGAAATACAAACATTTCCTCTTATAACACACCCCTCAGCAAATTAAAAAATCATATTTGTAGGTGGACCACATCTTCAACCAGTTCTCAAAATTGATACATAAAGCCACTGAGGAATAAATGAGACAATAATTTAATTTAACAGCTTATGTTTACCTTTGAAGTGAATCACATTTCCATTAGAATCACAATATGGCTTCAAAACCGCCCCTGGGTATTCAAGCCAAGTTGAATTGGAAGGATTATCTGGTTCATCCTGCAGCAAATCCTGTCCATTGAAGTCTCCCCCAATGAATATCTTATGAAAAGGGAGACAAATAAGTCCTCGTTGAGATTCAACACCACAAATACATTTAGTCATGAGATCATTGAAAAATGAAAGGTCTACTTAACAAAACTCAAGAAGTCTTGTATATTGACCATTATTCCAGGCGCCTCATCTGAGCTCAGTAATCTTACTTCATGTGGAGCATTATAACTTATGATATCTGGTATACAGATTTACCCTTTTATTTTTCTGCTCTAATTTCAGTTTTTGTTGAAGCCTATCAAGTGCATAAAAGGTACAGTAGTACTCAGTTTGATAGAGTCAGACAATATAAAATAGAAAGAAGGAGGAGGATAAGGCGAAGAAGGAGAAGTTGAAGGAGGAGAGGGAAGAGGAGAGTAAGAAAAAATTAAGAGGAGGAGGAGGAGAAGATATAATCAGGGATGTGAATGGACGATCAAATAAAATTTGAAAAGGCGCCCTGCTTAAAGGCTTATTATACATTCCCCTTTAACCACATAAAATTATAATAATATTTATAAATCATTGTCTATTATTGTGCTATTGCTGTATGCAACCATGTTACTTTGTATGATCATGTTGCATTTTATTGTGCACTTCTAATGAAAAACATGGAAGCAAATAACATCTTTTTAGAAAGGTTCCAGATGAACAACTTATGAGACAGAAGTTGCCTCTAATTTTTACGTTTAACAAGTGATGCTGCTTCCCTCATCCTCCTCCCTATAATTATTGTTGAATAAAGACCATGTAACTGAAAGGCACATTCTGTTTGTCACTGATGTTGTCTGTATTTTCCCTGGGTATATGACTGTTCACCAACATTCATGCACATTCAAATCATTACAAAATCGATGCCACTTCATTTAATCATGGCTCCCCAACCTGATCAATAGCCCAGTTGGCAGGATATCGCCCGTTGCCAGACGGCATCCACCAGCGAATCTGTGTGGAGTTTGTCCTGGCTTGCACCGGGATGTGTAGGGCAATGTAATAGTCTTTCCTGGTGTCGTTGTTGAAGTCAAATCTCTCAACAGTTGTCCATACCATACCTCCATTGACGGAGTATTGTAAGTAGAGAGGCAATGGACTTGAAACCTTCGGACCACATCCTCGCTTCAGGTGAAACTGGATAGAGCTAACAGGAATTTAAAATACAGATTACATTATCGGTTGTGGTCTATATTATCTACATGACTACGAAAAAGACACAAAAGGAAATAAAAGATTAATCAATTGCCATACTCAAGGATGGATTGCACACCTCATTCTTCCATGACACAATAAGACTGGTACTCCCCTCCTGAGAGTGCTTGATGGAAATTTCAAAAACATGTTCTCTTTTGGCCAATTAACACCTAAAAAACTTAATCTATGTATGTAAATGTCCTTCCAACCATTCTCACGACACACCATTGCATAATGTCTTCAAGCCATGAAGCTGTAATAGGATTGATAAGACCGGATTGAATAAATTATATTGGGCATGAGAAAGTTAAGAATAGCTTTTCACAGAAACAAATACAGGTAGACTGACAAAATCTCTTCTAAGAAAGATTCGATTTTCATAAGATTCTAGGTATCTTGTTTAAACAACTAGAGAAAACTTTATTTTCTTTCAACTTACAAAGCTTTTGATAAGTCTAGTGGAACTGTTGCCAATATCCGTTGGCCTTCTTGGTCATGCAGGAAAAAAGCTCCATCAAATATTGGTCCACAGGGATGATCTTTCACAACACGGCCACCAGACCACAAATCCCATTTTGACTCGTCGATACCGTTTGGTGCTGTAAAAAAAAATTAATTTTATATGAAAGAGTGACATGTCACCATAACAACAGTTTTCCTTGCCTTTTTGCAGAAAGGGTATGGCAATGGACAAGCAATAAGAAATTGATCTTAGTCTTCTTAATTTTTAGAATTGCTGCCAAACTCTGGTAGCTGAGTATTCTTGTCAACATGCCAAAGAAAATATACAGGATATCATCAAAAGAAATATTTCTAAAAACTTTATTCTAAACTGGAGGAGACCTAAGCACCACAGACATGGACTGTGGAAACCTGTAGAATGGAGATATTCCCGAATGGAAAAGAAATAACATCAGCTGAAAATTTGGAGAAATTCACATACTTCTTTCGACCTACAAATTACAAAACAATATGTCCTTAACCACTGTGTAGGGAGTTTTGGTATAGAATCACAGGATTATGTTAGAATCTTCTACAGTAAAGGCAAAGATTAAACAGCAGATGCAGATGCAGAAACTTTTCTCATTTCGGACCATCATCTCCTTGCATTCTTGCTCATGTTCGACAATCATGATCATCGATGAATTATAAAAGAATCTCAAAACATTTTATTTCAAATCGTATTATGAAGATCTAAGGTAATGTTTCATTGTAACTGTTGTTTAAAATCACCCGGAGTCTCCAATTATGATGAGGGATAAACTGCACTATGCATATTTTTGTATTAATGGCCTTTTTGTGTCATAGTTGGCGATCTTGTAGCAATTAATTGTAGTGCTACGCCTTGGCTAGTATTATCAGGGGAGTTTTGGTGTCCATCCATACTCCCTTACCCTCTGATCTTTACCTCTTCTACTTGAATTCAGAGTAATGAACTAGTCAATAAGTCTGAGGTACAAAAGGTTGTAAGGGTGCATGATTCCAAAATAACTATTTTGGTAGGATCAAATTTTGCCAGGGTGACCTGGAGGGTTCTTTCACATGCACAAAGGCACATGGGACCTCCTAGTTTATCGTCCGTCTCCAACGCGACTGAGCACTCATTCATCCTGCCTACCACAGGACAAGGGGGCCGAAAAAAATAAAAAATTCGAATTTTAAATCAAGCCTGCACAGCTAGGGATCAAAACCCTGACCTTTGGTTCAGTGGACAAGTGCCCTGTCCACTGAGCTAACCACGCTCCTGCATTGTGTTAAACAATATTTTTTATTACTTACAATCAGTTGGAGTTGATATGATGCTTGGTTTTTCGGGCCGTTTCAGGTCAAATCCATCCTTAAGAAAGGAAGGATTTACTCTCATTGACACACATGTCTCACCAGCATAGCCATCATCACACTGACAGAGTACACCCGCTAATAGAAAAATTGATATAAACAATGGAACATATTTTACTACACAATTTACAGCTTCATCAATAATATTTATTTCCATATTTCACAATAAAAAAGGAATTTAACAAAATATAATTTTATCACAATTTTCTTTAACAAACTTCAATGTTTCTCAGTATCAAAAGAAACCTTGTTATTGCTTTAGTTCGGTGATAATTTTATCACAATTGTTATTAAAAACAGAGGTCATTGAGGTAAAGCAGTTAAGTGTCATCCTATGCACCAAGAGCTATTGATTTCGAAACTACAAAGTGATAAATGAATTTTCCCTTATGCAAGAAAATATTCTCCCGTTGCTGCATTCAACCCAGGTGAAGATGGATATAACTTCAGCTGGGAAAGTATTCTGCAAAACACTAGCATCCTATGCAGAAAGTGGTAAATTAAGCCTGTCACTGTCCCCTTTATGCTATGGAAACCGGGATAAGCTCTTCCCTATGGGCCAAAAGGCTTAAAAAGAACTACTTTTATCACAAAATCTCACCCAAACAACTTCCATGTCCATTGCAATGATGCAGACAGGCAGTGCCGATGTAGACATTATCAATGGCCCACTCAGGGGCATATGACGACTTGGGCACTTTACCTTGATACCATCGGAAACGAATTGGCCTGACAGGGGAAACAAGCGGCAAGATCAAATATCTTTTACATGACTACTACAAAGATAAAAATAATTAAACAAATAACAAAAATATTGAAACGTTTAAACTTAAGGGTTGTAGGTAGGTAAAAACAATGAAAAGGTAAACATCAAGGGCAGAAAATTAATATGATTAAATTAAAGTTTATGCTGTATATTTTTATGTGAGTGCGTATCTCATTTAATAAACAATGCAAAAGACTTTGTTTGGTAGGTGCACTCTCTAAGCCGTACTCACTACCACTCATGTCTCACGTTATGTCATCTGTCCCTCTGCATGTGTTGTACTGCACATGTAATCAATCTGTGTTCATCCCTTCAACCAACGACTTGTGTTCTTCTCTATTTCATAATTCAAGACTCAAAATGTTTAAATACGAAAGCCCGTTATTGCTCAATGTAAAGCTTTTTTTTTTATGTCCCTGAAATTTGTTTTGTGGGGCAATCATACTGTTGAACGTCTTGATGTTATCACTGTCTCAGGAACTTTTTGATAGTGCATTCCAATCTCACCACTCCACAGGAATAAAATATATTTAAAGGCATTTATTTCTTATAAGGTTAGAAAAGTTTGGTTTTAAGATTGTTCCTTGTTGAGTATCTGTCATTCAGCTGTTTTATATTACACCTTGGACCTATGTTGACCCACCATAGGCCTACATAATTTTAAGGAAGTTTAAATCTTGATTCTTCTTGATGTGATTTCCAAGTTTGCCATTATTCTGCTACATATCTCTCATAATTAATTTGTGTATATCAACAGATCAAATTAATCCTTATTGATCATATCATTACAATAGTGGCAATAACATAGAGTGAAAGAATATGAACCACCTTTCCTATAGTGTTTTTAGTGCCATCTTGAAGCGAAAGACTAAGCAATGATCAAAAACATGCACTTAATTAATCATTTTTCTTGCAAGATGAATTTGAAGGAGGAAGTCAGTTAGATTTCATATCTCACATACCCGCAAGTTTGAATATGATCTAGAGGCATGATGACACGACGCCAGTATAAACTTTCTCCAGCATAGTACACCGTCATGGGCACACCACTTTCAAAGCAACGTCCTCCAAACAGTTCCCCACAGTTTGGTCCCACTAAAGACCAGGATAGACCACCGTCCGTGGAGTACTCAAGGCGAATCGGATAGTCTGCAGTCGGCTCAGCTCCACACCCAACGTTGATCTGATAATAAATCAAAATGCAAATGAGAGCTAAGAAAAAATGTATGATTGTTGTATGATGTAGCTGACAGCAGCAAAACCTAGTGGGAAGATAAAGACAGATGAAAGTGATGGGAAAATAGGTAGATAGACAGAGAGACAAACAGACAGAGAGCCAGGTAGGTGTCTGCTTCGACGTATTATGTCTGCCTCCACTAGTGAAGATTCTGACATAGTCTTGTGATTCTATATCTAAGCTCCCGACACCGTGGCTAAGGACATGCAAGTATTTTCTTATAATTTATAGGCTGAAAGAAGGTGTGTGAATTTCTCCAAAGTTGCCATCAATATTGTTCCTTTTGGCAAGCTATTCCACTCTAGTACAGTCCTAGGGTAAAAGGAGAATTTTCTGTAATTTGTGCTGGTAGAGAGAGGTATGTAGTTATGTTGATGGGTCTTCCTTCATGTCTGGGTGGGGTGTTGAAGATCACTGTTGGAAATGATGACTAAGCCGTTTGTATTTTTATCTTATATAACATTTTGAGTCTAGCATTTCTTCTTATTGATAGTAAAGATGACCAAATCAGTTGCTCAAGCATATTGGTGACACAAGCGGTTGTATTGTATAGCCCTGTCACAAGTTGTGCCTCTCTTCTGTGAACCATTTCTACATGGTCAATTTGTTGCTCCAAACAGTGCTAGGATATCTGTAGGTAGCTAGATAGGAAGGTAGGTAAACCTAAAGCATGATGATTCTTCAGAACTCCAAGAGAAAGAACTTTGTATTTGAAAATGTAATTGTAATCTTTCCCAACAAATTAAGAACAACACAAAGGGCCATGGAAAGGAAAATTATTGATATCAAAATTAGTGATAGAACACCATGTCAGATGATAAGAAACAAAACAAAAATTACGGACACAGAAATATACATATTAAAAGAAAATGGTCATGGGCAGGACACATAGCAAGAAGAGAAGATAAAAGATGGACCAGAAATTGTGCTTTATGGGAAACCAATCAAAGGTAAAAGAACAAGAGGAAGACAACCTAAAAGATGGAGGGGCAACAAAGCAAAAGACCGAGAATATTGGAAAGCATCAGCGAACGGCTACATCCAACAATGAATGGACTCAACTTGAAAATAAAATAAAGTAAAATAATATTTCTCACATCAAACTGTAATACAGACATTGGCCCAAGTTCCAAATCAGCTGTCACAGCTGAAATTTCTCCTTGATCTGTTCTTCTGAATACGAGACTGCTTTCACCTGCAGTTAAAGTACTTGGCCTTATATGGAAAAACAATACACAGAATCAAGCACACTGTTTAAAAACCATCCAAAACAAAAAATCAAATGCTTTCCCCATTGCAAGCTAGAAAAAATTTTAAAGCACAAACTTGGTGAATAAAGACAAAAATTAACTTAGTCCATTCAGCAACATCATGAAGTGAAACTTAAAACACTTATATTGAAATATTTGAGCAAAAAAAAAAAAAAAATGAAAACAAACAGAAAAAAAATTCATGGATATTAATAAATTGATTCCATAGTACTATATAGTAAAGAAAGCATTTCGTTTAAAAATATTCATATATATTACCCTTTATGTCATCATGTTTAAAAATGTATAAAGCTCGGATGTGATCAAGGAAATCAAATCGTCTACGATAGAGAAAATGAAAAGGCCCATTTCAGTTTCAACTTACAAATCATCATAACAGCATTTATCTATTTTTGGAATTGAGGCATAAACTGTGTATAATATACAGTAATATACAGAAACATGAAACTGCAATTGCAGAGAAAAAGCAATTTTTTAGCTAGAAGAATAAAATATCAATGTCCAATTATACTTACTTTGTGTAGTAAGGGCAGTATTCATCCACTTCTCCATTGTTAATGAAGGGCCAGAGGGAATTATCTATCTCCTCAAAGTCAAAAGTTTCCATCAGGAAGCCAGCGTTCATGGCTGTGCCTCCAATGATGAGGTTGTCAACAGACCAGACTGATTTCATGTCACCTAAATTCAAGATGGATTGTTGGACATTTTTAATGCAAAACGAATTTTGAAACTTAATCAAGTTTTACATCAAAACAATGCTCTGTGAATCAGCTCAACAAAATGTTGACGATTATAAAAAAAACAAACCAAACATAACCTTAGACACCATTTCTAATTCATCAACCAAAAAAGAGCTAAAAATTAGAATCAACAACACCTTTGTTATCAAAGAAAGGAGAAAATAGAAAGAAAAAAAAAGAAAGAGATGAAGCACTTCATCCTTTTCAAAAGTAAATTCTAAAACTATAGAATAAAAAACTAGAAAACTAGAATTTGTCAAAGAAAATAAGCAATGATAAGGTAATGATGTAATATTTAACTCAAGTGAAGGTTTTAAAAACAAAGACTTTTGAAAAGCCCTAAAAACAGTTCACTGGTTACATTTTAACATACATTCATTATAAGAATAAGCGTATAGCTATATCACCCTGGTGTTTAGGTTGCCAAAATCTGAACCTTGTTGCATTGTGTTTTGCACCAGCTGGAAGGGGTATGGAATAAAATCTGGAGAGAAACAATGAATAAAAACAAAGAATGTTTATTAAGCTCACTTCAACGGCTTAAAAAATAAAAGCATGATAAAATATCTTACAGAATGTACCCAGTGCATTGTCAAGTTACTTCAGGGTAACATGTCAGTTTACTTACACAAATAATACAGTTATACATGTAGATGAATGAGAGAAACAAGAACAATATCTTATCAGTTTCATGACCATGTTTTTGTCATTATGATTCTCATTGATGACAATGATTATTAAAGCTGAATTCTCAAATATTAAAGAAGGACAAAGGGGGAGCATTAGAGAAGATATTTTGTTCGTGTGGTTTTCCATTGTATGATATATTAGGAATTTTCTTGTCTTGAAACAAACGAAAAATAAAATAATCATCGAAAACATCAGTTGAAAGATAACTCTGTTAAGTGTTTGCTTTTTAGACAGGATTTGGATAGCCAAGGATCAGGCTTCAGTTTTGGTTGTTGTTTTTTATATATTTAAAAACAACAAAAAAAAGGACTTCACTTGGCATTTGGCGACTTTGAGAAATGTATCTCCTTAATGAGCTTCCATGAAATTCCTCCATTTGTTGAGTACTGCAGAACAACGCTTTGACCCCGAGGCCATGCATCGTCTACTTGGCCACAGCCGTACTTGAAATAAAACTCCATATTTACAAGCATTGAAGAATCCATATCCTTTGTAACAGCTACACGAGGCGTGTTCTGGAGGAGGGGAATGGAGGAGAACATGGAATGTGCATTACTGTGGTCAGGATTTCTTACATGTTTTACAGTGATAAAATAATTTTTGTCTAACAGTTTCTTTGATAATACCAATTGTCAAAAAAAAAAAAAACAGGAACTCTAAGAAACTTAATTCAAACAGTAATAATTGAATCAATAGGAAAACAATTTGCCGAAACAAATGGAAAATGGATATTTTTTATGTCAAAAATACAATGGTTTTGCTGTTTCATGTGTTCAAAAGCTGCTAAAGTCTTTGACAAAATTAAAACGCAGTAGAATTTGAAAAAGAAGAAAATGGAAAACACATTCTTAATAATTCTGGGCAAACCTTTGGACTCTGGAGTTGTGACAATTTCCTTAGTGTCCATTCGTGTTTACCTTATGAAAAGTGAGAGCCCTTCCGCCAACAACAGTTCCACATTTCAAAGTATTTCCTCCCCCGGTGACCTCAGTCCATGCTGTGGTATCCACATTAGGGTCATTGAAGTCATCTCGAAGCATCATACGTAACGGCTTTTCTGGAACACAAAACTCTCCAGTGAAACCTGGATCGCAGCTGTTTGAGGTTCATGAAAAAGATTGGTTTTTCATAATAGATTTTGTTTGTTTGTTTGTTTGTTGCTTTTTAAAGATAAAATTAAATATAAGTTACAAATAGTAAAAATTTATAGAGTACTAAGAATCTGTCAAGCTGGCTCTAAGTGCTTTATCATATATAGGAAAGAAATGTGGGATTACAATTCAAAATTAAAATTAGCATAAGCAGTAAAAATCTGTAGAGCAGATCATCATTTCTCAGGTAATAAAACAATTTACAATCATAAATGGCAACATTTAAAAGAATGAAAAATAATTAAATAAATGTTAATTGATGATTAGAAACTAAAAACGAAATGTCACAGTAGACATTGGGTAAACAAAAGTTAAGTTTACATATCATTGAAATAATTTTTCATATGCTTTGTCCTTATCTTGTTTCATCTAAGTGCTATGAATGCTGCCCATCTCTTTTTTATGATGAAACATTAGACTCCAGGTCTGTATCACCATCCCCCCCCCCAAAAAAAAATAGCAAAAATAAAAAATAAACTATGGTAAACATTAAAAATATACATACTTCACTTTATCTCACATCAGTTTATTTAGCAGTCCTTTCAAGTCTTTCAGCTTGTAGGATGAGAGTTTATCCTGGTTTCTGTACTATGAAGCTGACTGTGACATTAAATCTATCACTTTCTAAATAGGATGCTAGTCTTTTGCAGAATATTCTTCCAGACGAAGCTGTACCCACTTTCGCTTGGGTCAAGTGAAGCAACAGGGTTAAATTTTCTTGCTTTGCTTTAGGGAGAAAATACATGTTCCATTCACAGCTTTCAAACCTGTGACCCCGCGCTCCGTGGTCCAACACTCTACCGTAGAGCCACTAAGCCCCCATTTTAACTCACTTGATAACATATTCATTTCACTTACACGCATTTCCTTGACTGACAGACTCCATGGCCTGAACATAGCCAGGGACAGCCATCGCCAACATACACGTTGTCAAGTGCCCATATTGTTCCATGAGACCCCTTTTCTGGCTGCACCCATCGGAATCTGGTTGCTGGAGAGCTGAAAAAGACCCAACACAATGGCATCATCAACATGGTGTATTAGTGAGAGTGGTGCATGCTTTTTCACTACTCTAAAAGTTTCAATTCCTATTCTAGACATATCATCTTCAACATCCCCAACAATTTCTATGAATTGTTCATAATAATTATCATAATTGTCATCTTAATCATCATTAAATTTATCTCATTACTCTTATTGAATCTATTTAACAAATGGCCAATAAAGTATTAACTTATAGAGTCTGTAAAAGATAACAGCAGAAATATTAAAATAAAATAAAATAAATAAATAAATGAGAGCTTTTATATGGCACATATCCACTTAATAATAATGCTCTATGTGCTTAACAAGGGCTCCCTGACAGGCCTTTTTCCATCCAGGAACCTTCTCAACTCCCAAGCCATTTCACAAGTACATCTCTCTAGCATACTGACAAGATCTTCCAATGCCTATTTTACACCTGAGTGGGGTGAGAGAGTGTGAGTAAAGAGATTTTTCTAAGAACTCAACATCGTGCCTGTCACCAGGATTTGAACCTCTGACCTCTCGATCTACAGTTCAAGTGTCTACCTCTAGACCATGATGCCACACATCTTTCATTACATCAACAAAGTTCCCTTTCAGTGCCCTGATGAAGATAAAAAACTTCAACCGAGATCTACTCTAATCGATAACATGTACAGAGGAAAACTTACACAGCTTCCTCAGGCAGTGCAACAGTTAATCTTGTCCAGTTGGAGTATTGGTCAGAAACGTAGCTTGAACTGACATGGTAACCTTGACATTCAAAGTTTGGTGGCAGGCATTCATCTATGACCGGCTTCCAAGAGCGGCCCAAGTCTGTAGAGTACTCCAGTTGAATGTCATACAAATCATGCGAAAGTGAGCCACATTCCATCGCAAGATCAAACTGTAAAAAGGTGGACGGGTTCACCTCATAATCCCACGTCTCTGCCAGACGTCGACCTTTCCAAAGAAGACAAAATAAATCAGATTTCAGGGCCAGTTCCGATAACATAAAGATATGTTAAGATAAAGATCAGAATAAAAAAATATTTTTTAAAAGAGAAAAAAAAATTCCACTAATTCATCCCCGAAGGGAAATTTGTCATTTGTTTTTTTTACAAAAAACCGAGCGTCAGCCGCAGAGCAGCGCCGCAAACAGAGGCAAGTAGTGTAAATAACCTTGCCCAAGAGATAAATCACAATGCCCCTGATAGGTTTCGAACCACCAACCTTTCGGTTGCCAGCCCAACGCACTACCGACTGTGCCACTGTGACCATAGAGAAAAAGAAAAAGTATTTATGAGTGTAAATTTCTAGAAATTATCCATTTTGGTACTAGTGGTGAATAACTTATTTCATTTTTTATTTTTTTATTTTTTTAAGCTTATGGAAAATTTTAATTCATTACTTTTGTAATTTTTACATCCAATTTGAAATAAATGTCATAAATGTAAAGTCTCTGACTTAACTGATTCCCTTCAAGCTAATGTTTTCACCATGAAGCAATTCATAAATGGCTGCCTATCTTTAACAGTGAGTGGGGTTTCTATTTCATTACATTCAAGACTCTCCTGAAAGAAAAGTTTATAACGTCATATATCAAAACAAACAGAAATGAATATTTATCACTAGCAACAAGTACAAAACATATAAAACAAGAAAAAAAAGGACAGTCTTCTGGTGCTTGACTCATGTTTTCACCGGCTTAGTAGCAGCATTAAAGAAATCATTTGTGTTGTTATACACTCAGTGAAATGAATATCAGTTAATTAATTGATGGTAATTATCTTTAGTAATTAGTATTCACCTTTCCCACTAAACTCCAAAACGTTTCCCTTTGAGTCACAAGAAGGTCTCTGGACTGCAGAGTCAGACAGGAACCATTTGTGTGGGTCAGGCATCATTCCTGAAAGGCAAAACATTTACATAATGTGGGCATATAAACATTACTATACTTAATAATTAATGTTTTGAGAAGGTATTTATGAAAGCTTTATTTTTAAAAATACCTTTATGATCATAACAAACATTAGAGAGATTTAAGTTGAATTTGCCAAGAAAAGGTTGCCAGTAGAAGACAGTAAGTAGGAACTCTTACAATGTAAATGCTTTTAAGGGCATGGGCGCTATCTGATTTTTCGAGTTTTGGCGAGTCATAGTCGATTTTTGGTTTTTGATGTTTTTCGATAGCCCGAACATCGCTCTTTACGATTTTGGTAATGAAACACCTCTAAGAAGCCTCTTTGATTTATTATCGAATTATTTGTGCAGGTAGGTAAGGTCAAAAGTGTCAAAATCTGTTGAAATTCACCCTGAATTCGGCCATCAACAAAGGTCCATTTACGTACTTTTATTCTACATAAACACACCCCTTGCACTTCCCTGCGACTCATT
>JBCHJU010444548.1:0-13242 GCA_039654505.1 Plocamopherus imperialis
GTTTTTTGTTTTTTTTTGTTTTGGGTGGAAGGGGGAGGGGGGGCTGTAAGGTAGCTTGCTTTTATTGTTCCTCATTATTTTTATTGGCTTGTCACCCTCTTACAAGGTGAAGGCCACTAATGACAGCCCTCCACCTATGTCTGCCCTGTGTAATTGTCTGGACCTTACAAGGTGAAGGCCACTAATGACAGCCCTCCACCTATGGCTGCCCTGTGTAATTGTCTGGACCTTATTCAATTGGTGTCCCATGTCCATGTTGTTTTTGGTCTTTTTCTTCTCACATGTCCCTGAGGCTTCATGTAATGGTGTTAACGTCCTGGATTTGTTTACTGAAAGATTTTTTGTAGATCCCTTTGTCTTGTTATTGTTTTGTTTTGTTTTTTACGTGAAGATGTGTTTTGGAGAGGGTTTTTTTGTTTTTGTTTTTGTCATCTTATTTTTGTTTGTTTTTTAATAGAAAATGTATGCACATAGTCATGCATCAATTTCATATTTCATGTTCAGCTTTTTTCAAGGTATGTAATATTTTTTTTTTTTGCGAAGTTTTGAGATAACTTTTTCAAAATGTTTGACTCTATTATAATTCTTTCACAGGTGCGGGGATTTATAGAACGTATTCAGCAAATTCATAACTGGAGTATTGAGGATTTGTCTGAGATGACCCAGGAATTTTATGCAAATCTTTTGGACCGATTAAACACACAATCAGTATTCAAAGGTTTGTTGTCATAAATGCCATTTTATTCTTGAATTTTGTATGGACCCATAAACCTCCGAGAAATATTTAGGATTTTTGTGCAGTGCATGGACCACATTTTGTCTTGTCTACTTGATAAAAGTAAAATGGGCATTTAAATAGCACGTGTATTTTATGCGCTGTGCATAGAAATTCCTGAGTCCTACAATTTATTCACTAGGGTCTTTTGGCAATTTTCAGGGATGCACCAATCATTGCTCAGAAATTTTGATGAGTTTTTACAGTCTGACTGTAAATGTACAGTACTGTCTTTACTTACATGTTGACATTTTATGATGGAAAGTGTTTCTTTGTATAAGAATTGAACAAATATGAAATATCTCCAATTTACAATATTGTCCTTTTTAGTTGGTTAGAATTAATTAGTATCATGTAGGCATTCATCATTGTCAATGTGTGTTTTTGTGTGTCTGTGTACATATGTGTGTAATTGTGTGTGTGTGTGTGTTTCATGATGATGGTGTTAATTTTCACTTTCTGAAGCAATAAAGATTATTCAAAAAGGTGAAGTAGAATTTACAACACTATTTAAATGTTGCAATACCTCAAGTAATAATACGATTTCTTTTTCCTTGTCTGTCTTTTCTGAAAAGATTTTACTCAGGAGATAATAGACACGGTAATGGATTACACGGAGCGTTACATTTTGACACGCCTCTACCACTCCATCTTCTGCCACCCTTCCACCGGAGATGAGGAGAGAGATCTGATGACCCAGAACCGCATCCGGAGCCTGCACTGGGTGACGGCCACCCAGCTGGACACCCTGATAAATGAAAACGACACGGCCATACGTCACGAACTGGATAACGCCATAACAGGTCAGTCAGTACATGTTGGCTGATGTGTCTTACAGATACTGGGTTAATACTATACTAGTATTAGTGCATGTGGAGAGAAATGGATACATTTTGAAAGTTAATTTTTGTTTAAGACAACAGCTAAAGTCATATCCACCAAACTTTTTTAAGTCACACCCAAGGATTTGATTGTTTTGTTCTTGATTAAATTTATCTGGAGAAAAATTGGGATTTTTGGAGTTTTCTATGAATTTTCTTGTTTTGGTTTGTTTATTTATTTATTTATTTATTTTTATGTGTGTGTTTTTTGTTGGGGTTTTTTTTGGGTTTTTTTTTTTGGAAGGGGGTAAGGAGTTGGAAGGTAGGGTTTTGGTTTTTTTTTGTGTGTTTTTTGTTATTAGTTTTTTTTAAGGCAGAGGGTCTTGTGAGAGGTGTATGATCATTTGAGAAGAAATGTAAGCTGTCATTTCTTGATTATGTCAATATCAATTCTAGTTCCTAGTTAAAACACACACAAAAAATAGAACATGTGGGATCAGATCTGTTTCATACCGTCGAAATTACTGCTTTCCTTGCACATCTTCTCACAAGATTGATTGATGCCCCTGTACCCTTAGGTATATTACCTGTGGGATCATTTTGCATCCATGGCAAGCTTGCCGCACTCGTAATTCATTCTCATTGTGAATGTGTTGCGCTTGAAACTGATTTTCATGGAATTTCTTTTGAAGACTGACAAAATTATTGAATTGGAATTTAGCATTTTCATTGTGGAGGTTTTTGAAGTTTATTTGAATACCAGCTGGTCTCCTTGCTTTGCAATCAGGATTTTTAAAGAAACATAATGTAGAAGCATGCTTTTAGCCAGATCTAGGTGATGATGATGAGGTCTAGTTGATTTTATTACATTTGGATATCTAGTCAAAAATCATTTCTCTTCTCATGAATATACCATTTTCATTTTTTTTTATTTTGTTTCCCACAGCCATGATAGAGATGGGCTCCAAGCAAGCCACTCAAGACAAACTGCAATGTGTCGTCAGATGCAGTAAACACATCTTTGAGGTTCTGCGCCAGTCCAAGCAAGGCCCCGCCAGTGCAGATGAGTTCCTTCCCGCCTTGATCTACATCGTCCTGAAAGCCAACCCGCCATTGCTGCAGTCCAATATCCAGTACATAACTCGCTTTGCCAACCCAACGCGTCTTATGAGTGGCGAGGAAGGATATTACTTTACTAATTTGGTAATTAATTCTAGCTTTTAGGAACTTGGGGGGGGGGGGGGGTTGGGGGGTGGTATTTCAACTCTTTCACTGAAATTAGGATATGGGCTTTAATTTGCTTTCTTTGTCTTAGCTAGTGGCAATTTGAAAATACAATCAAAAAGAAACATGACAAAGTGGTGAGGAAGGATGTTGCTTTACTAATTTGGTCACTGATTCTAGCTAAAAACATGCCCCTCACTGGCTTCAAAGATTAGCTTGTGTAATAATGGGTAAGCCGAGTTTCTTGTTAGGTGTTTTATGGGGAGGGGGGTATTTGTAATGTAATTCTTTATCTGCGTAGGAAATGGATTTTATTTTATTTTTCTCAGCTCAGTTTGTGACAATTGGGAAGTACTAACGAACAAGAAAAAATACCGACTTGGTGAAAGGACTCGAATTTTTTCATGAAAGCAAAAGTGTTTTCTGCCATATACTAGCACTTTGTCACAACTGAACATTATGTCAAATCTGTTGGAGGACATTGTATATCTCATGACTTCGGCATGTCAGAAGAGTTCACAATGATTAAATCAAAATTATATTTTCTAAGGGTACAGTGTCAATTTCTCACCTGCAATTTTTTGTTTTATTTTACTTTCTAGTTTCTGTACGTACAAAAAAAAAAAGAAAGGTTAATAGTCTAACTTCTTTCTATTTCATTTTTTGTAATCTTTTCCAGTGCTGTGCAGTGTCTTTCATAGAAAGCATCAACGCGGAATCTCTCAGTTTGAGCGTGAGGGATTTTGAACGCTACATGTCGGGAGAAGCCGTTCCCCCTGGTGCTGGCAAGGAATACCTGTGTCCGGGTTTGCGCCTCATGCATGAGAACTTGCGTGTGCTGGGTGAACTGAGACAACGACAGGAGAAGGTCCTGGCCGAAGCCCTTCAGTTTGAGGCTGACATGAACCAGTTCAAGGACAATTTTACCCAGAAAGTCGACAAGGCCAAGGAGAAGTACCCACTCATCCTTCGGCCGAGGAAAGTGAAAGTCGACCTGGACGCTGAATTCTCAGGTGGCAACAACAGTAATCTCCCTTCCCCACTTGTCCCCATGAAGGTGCAACCAGTCGAGCCCCCTCCCCCACAGCCAAAACCGGTGTCGCCTCAGCCCCAACCAGATCAACCGCATCGGGAACGTGATCAAACGGAGCCAGAGCAAAAGCAGTCATGCCTGCCACCACAACCAGACCAAACTCAACCGCCAGCGGACCAACAGCCGACAAAGGAGATGCCCGAGAAGCCGACGGAAGGTCAAGAATGCAACGTCAGTGAGAACTCCGTCACGATGGAGGAGGAAGACATGAGAACCGAGGAGGCTGAGGATAGTCGTAGTGAAGACATTGGTCGCATTCTTCTGGGGAACATTAGCAGCGTAGACCTCGGTCTTGAAATGTCTATTGATGAGGTGGAAGAGGAGGATGAGAGTGGAATCGTAGATTTGAATTTTGTCGATGTGGAAAATGATGAGACTAAGTTAGATATACCAGTAAGCATGGAAGTGGCTGTTGACGGTTCAGATATCAGTAGGATTGAATAGACTAAATGGTTCCGATAACAGTAGGATTGAATAGACGAAATGGTTCAGATAACAGTAGGATTGATTAGACTAAATGGTTCCGATAACAGTAGGATTGAATAGACTAAATGGTTCCGATAACAGTAGGATTGAATAGACTAAACGGTTCAGATAACAGTAGGATTGAATAGACTAAATGGTTCCGATAACAGTAGGATTGAATAGACGAAATGGTTCAGATAACAGTAGAATTGAATAGACTAAATGGTTCAGATAACAGTAGGATTGAATAGACTAAATGGTTCAGATAACAGTAGGATTGAATAGACTAAATGATTAGATGGCTGTGGGATTTGAACTTTTTTTTTTTTTAAGGCTGCAAGTCGATATGTTTGCATGAGCAAGATTTAACTCTTTTGACTACAAATTGCCCACATTTCGGAATCAGCACGATTTGGTTTCATCCCGATATGTGTGCAAATTGTTATTGAATAGTCAGATTGTGTTTATGCTGATGTTTGGTACCCAAATAATTCAATTGTTCTCATGCCGATATATCGGGACTAAGTTTTGAATGAGTTCATCATTTTTGCGAATACTTGTCACTGCTTGTTAATCAGCTGATGAGATACATATTTTAATTAGGTGTCACTTCTCTTAAGGTTTGAGGCTTTGAAAATTAGATTAATTCATTTTTTTATTATTATTATTATTATTGTTCGAAATAGTCTTTTACTGTAGTTCTGTTCAAATGTGGCTATACCAAATGAAGATCCTCTGAAAAATGCAAAATGATATGATAGACACAGTGAATCTCACTGACATCAGATCATGAATTTACATCCATCACGTGGCCCCTAGCTGATAATCAAGTCCAGTCATCTCATAAGCCTCTGTTCTGCTGTTTACATTACGTTTGTCACTTACCAGGCCAAAATGTCAAGGGTTTAATCCCCATAGTGTGGGCTTGATTAAAATCAGAATTATTCAGTTTTTCCCGTCTCTTCATCCCATGGTAAGCAGGATTGATGAGTGCCTAGTCCTATCATAGACGGACAATAAACAATAAGGTCTCCTGCGCCTTTCCATATGAAAAAAACCCCTGGGTGATTAAAATCGGAAAGAGCAGGCCATATCAGCCGCCACTCTTGGAAAATTTGGTTCCTACCTTAAATAGTGGTCAGTGGCACAGTCGGTTGTGCGTTGGGCAGACAACCAAAAGGTTGGTGGTTCAAATTCCGTAAGGGACATTGTGATTTATCCATTTGGCAAGGTTATTTACACTACTTGCCTCCGTTTGCGATGCTGCTCTGCGGCTGCCGCTCGGTTTTCGGTAAAAAAACCAAATGACAAAAATTCCCTCGACTGTACCCTGCATGATGGTCTTCCATTGACTGTCATGTCAAGTAAATTTGTCCAAACCATGCCAGCTTAGGCCTCCTGATGGCGGCAAGCAAAAGGGTTCTTGTGGACCAGCCAGGCCCTGGACACACCCCCACAGCTTCTTGTGCCTTCGTTACTCTGAATTCAAGTAGAAGAGACACAGATCAGGAGAGGTGGGGGGATTGTGGCTGGGCACCCATACTCCCCTTAGAACACTAGCCGAGGGTTGGCAATAACGTTGCTATTACAAGATGGTCAACTCTGAGGCAAAAAGCCGTTCAAAGACCTCCCTTTTTCCCTGGTGGCTGTGTTTTGCCTAGGATCCACAACTCAGTGGCAATTTTGTTTCATTGCCGGGGGCTTGGCCTAATGCAGGTTTGACCCACTGCGATTATCGGATGTTACAAGGCAATATGCACAAGCTCAAATAAATGCTAAATACATTTCCCCTCATCTCCTTTAAAATTGCCGGGCGCGTTCATCTCATGTAAAGTCATGATCTCCTGCATGTGGAAACTACTTTTTGTGGAAACATTCACAACCCTGATGGCAGTAATCTGCCTATGGTTTATCACAGCGTGGATTTGCTAGACCATTCTCATTCGTAAAGTATTAATAAGGTGTACTTTTTCAGCTGTATAATTAGATGTTTTGAACATCGACTTCATCTGAAGTAAATTTTTTTTCTTTTACTATGTTGCGCGGTGTAATGTTTTGATCATCAACTTTATCAGAAATGATTGCAGTAGTTTGAGCTGTCAATTACAAAGTAATAATAATAGTAATGATTAATAATAATATTTATAATATCTTTTATGCACAAAGTAGATTTAAAATGTGAACATACTTTTTTGCCTAGATGCTAAAGTGCTTGTACTTTGTATTCTGTAACTCGACTTGTCTACCCGCATAGCATTGAAAATATTCTTATTTACCTCATGTCATGATTTATTTTTTATATGCCCTTTTTATATGCATACATGCATTTAGGTGTATTACATACACATGTTTGTATGTCTATGATTCTATGATCATATTTATTTGAGATTCTCTTGCTTCGCATCGTAATGGCATTAGATACTTCCTTACTTTTTTTTTTGTATGTGTCATGAAATTATGTTAACACTTAACATTCATGTAAATCAGCTCTCCTTTGTCGATTGTTTCCCTCATTGTACAGGAGAGGCTTGAGAAAAGAGTCTCAGTTAATTTATATTATTCATGTTTTGATAAAAATCATTGACATCTTATAATTTATGCAATTTTTCTGTGATTTTGACGCTCTCAAATACATGTGGCATGTGGGGGAGGAAGGGGGGGGGGGGCGGCTGAGAAAGAGAAAGTGTTTGTGTATGTGTGGCTACTGTCTTTAGATTGGCTTCTAGGCGACCTGAGATAGTTTACTGAATTGACCGAAGAGGAATTAATTTCTCATCGCAATGGCCTACTAAATCAGTGACTGTTTCAATGGCCTACTATGTCAGTGATTATTTCAATGGAATATGCTATATCATTGTTATGAAAGACTTTATTTTTTCGAATGTTTCTGTTTGGTGGAAGGTCTTCTAATAGTTTTCCTTTTCATCTTTTTTCTCTTGCATGACAAATTCTTTTCTTGTTTCCTTTGAATTTCATCTCTTCTCTTCTTGTCACAGTTATGCATTCTGTTTTTTCTGTTGGTTTTTTTTATATTTTCGTTGTTTGTTTGTTGTTGTTGTTGGGTTTTTTTATTTGAAGGGGGGGGGGGGGGGGGGTTAATGTTTCATCTCTCAGTTTCCTTAAAATTTTATTGACCATTACAAATTTTCATGTCTGCTGGATTTTGTTGAGCATACTGATCATTCAGTTATCAGCAATTTTGTCTAGAGGACATTGTGCGATTTTTTTCCAACACCAAGCCCATCTGTGTGTTTATTTGTTGTATAATTTTGTCTAAGGTAGAGTGCAATACCATTCCTTGTAAAGTTAATTTATTCTCATTGATTCAAGGTTTCGTCAGATAGATGTGTTAATACATGTATTACCTGCTGTATTCATGGGTGGAAAACCAAGTACTTTTCCCTAAAGAATTTAATATGATTTTGTTTTTGGATTTTTTCTTTTTTATTATTATTATTTTTATAATTGATCTCCTGTGGGATATTCTAATTCTATCGTTGAATTTGAAGTTATTTGTGTACAGGACTTTGCTGATGGTTCATTACTTTCGACCAGTTTGTATAAAGAGTTTCTTTTCATTGCATTTGTATATATATATTTATATATATAGTATGTCATATTATCCATATTTAGAGATGTTTTAGCTCCCTGTTCCATGCTTCATGGTTTTAGAAGGTCATGATTTTAGCATTGAAATGCTCACATTGTTTTACTTGTTACTCTTCTCTTGTAATACTCCCAAACATGTTTTACCACTGTTCTGTCTGTCATGCATATAAATATTATTGTGAATTAAATGGTACGGTAGACCACAGATATGATGTATTTAAGTCCTATTTTGTATCATTTATAACAGAACAAACTCCATCACAAAATAGGGCATATTGGCTTGGTCTCAATTGTTGTGCTCAGAGAAAAATGCTGGATTTTATTTTTATTTTTCGATTTTTTGTTTTAATCTTGCTCTAGGTATCAGTGTATGTAGCGCAATTATTCATGAATGTCAATTTACACATGGATTGAATTCTGTTTGGCCTTATTGGGGAGCCTTAAGTTCGAATTCCTCTTGGAAGGTGTCAATTCTAGTTTTTTGGAAAAGACTCTTTATAGTTTTTATATATATATATATTCTCACCATTCATCACATACAAATACCGGCCTGGCTACGGAGTGTTGATTTTGGCAATTAAAGGGTTAATAATGACCATCGTTGGGGATGAGAAACATGAGCAGTGTAGTTGATTGGAGAGTTCTTATACTTGAATGTAGCATGTATTGTTTCCCATTTAATCATGTCTATGCTCTTTACAATGCTCCCAAAGACCGTCTCAAGCCCAGGGGAGTTTTACACTTATACAGCATCAGCCATTTTTCAGGCCTTTCATTCTATCTGGCATCTTGACAAGATCTTCTCGCTTGTCGAAGGTCAACGAGTAAATCCCGTGTCTTGTGCGGGAAAAAAAAACAACGTACTGTTGAAATTGTTTATCATAAAAGCAAAAGCAGACGACTCAAAGTAAAATTCCCGAAACAGTTGATGGAAAAATACAATGAATTTAAGAAGTGAAAATAATTTGACTTTCTTATCTTGTTACCCCAGATAGCATCAATAAGTTATTTATATACTTGTGAAGATTAACAAGTTAAACAATCCATTCTTATCAGCACAAGACACCATTGAATGCATACAAATTTCAAATAGAAATGTTTCATGAGTTTGTTTTGTTTTTTTTTGTTGTTGTTGTTGTTGTTGTTTTTGTTTGTTTTTTTAATTTGTACATTTGCTGCCAACATGCAAAAATGCCTTTATATGTGTAATTTTTTTTTTTTTTTTTTTCTTGGATTAAAATCCTTCATCTATTGTGCAACGTCTTCCAAAGTTCATGAATTCTGTCAACCTTTCCATTTACACTTGGCCCCGTCTGTTAACCTTTCCATTTACACTTGACCCCGTCTGTTAACCTTTCCATTTACACTTGACCCCGTGCTAAGTCCACCTAAGGCTTGTGTAATTATTGATATTTAGTAGACCATTCACCTAAAGCCTGCATAGGAAACCACATGCCCTGCATTGCTATGGCAACTTTCAGATGCGTTGTTTGGTTGTTCTGTTTTGTAAACTGTTTTATTGTGGAATGGATTCTCATAGTGCTGGACCCTAACTACATCATTTGCGAGATCATGTTTTGATTTCTGCATGTATTGGTATGTATAAGTGTGAATGCAATCAAACATGTGTTTTGATTTCTGTATGTGATCTTAGTAGTATAAATGGAGTCAAACTCATCTTTTATTTGATTTCTTGTATGCTCTGCTAAAGTCTCGGGATTGGGTTTAGGTCAACAAAATTTGATGAAGCCATTTTGGTCTTATGCAACACGATGGTGCAATTTCATTTGCACAGCGTCTTGACTTTAACATTCACCATTGCACTAAAACTTACTTCAAGTCTAAAAGTAAAAAAGAATCAGCCCTATGTGTTCATAATAAAGCCATTTCTATATCCCTCATCACCAACCAGGTCCACCTCTAAGCAGTGTTATACACTCGAAGGTAGGATCTCTTGCTCCCTCATGTTGGAAAGGATTTAATTTGTCCATGATTTCTCAAATTGTTAAATTTTAGACCTATTCCCTGGAAACATGTTCTCATATAATTGATCATTTATAATTTTCATAATTGAGACTAGCTGTGGCATGGTCATGAGTGGTTGCCCCTTGGTGCTGCATACAGTCTTCCCACCATCTTTCTCCTGATTGGAAAGAACTTTGTTCACTTGGACTGCCCAGTTTTAAAATGTCACTCTCTCAAACGTCTGATGGTGCGTAGATTTGATATTCCCCCGGCCAATGTTTTGTTGTGCGGGTCTGGCTTTTGAACCTTGAACCTTGAAAGTGATGATGTAGAAAGCTCTTAAACAGAGGACCAATATGGTGGACATGTCTAGTATTTGCTCTTGTTTGGGTTTTTGTGTCTGAGTGTTGAGTGGGACGGGGCGGGCTGGTGATGCTGTGCACATGTTGCCCACGTGGAAAAAGCTTCATATGAAGTGATAATCAAATAGCAAATGGCGGTGACATATCCAGGTTAAACCGGTCCTTCCAGCTCTTGGGCATGTCATCTGCAGATATTGAGTGGTCTTTTTCATCCTCTTTCTTGAAGTCATGAAATTGATGGGGCTTTGTTTGCCTTAGAGGAATATGATCTGTTGTAAGTGTAAGTATGTTGTATTTTTCAATTTTTCAGTTATTCTCTGATTTGCTTTGTCTCTTCCCGGGTGGGGTGGCTTACTAAAGGTAGTGAATGGTAGAGAGACGTAATGTCTAATGTAATGCCTGTTGTTCTTTGATTGGTGCCTCATTGTAGTGAAAATTCTGCTTGTTGACTTTGAATTGGAATGCGAGGGTCTATGTCATGTAAGTGTGAGGTATAAATGTAGTGAGTAAAGTCTGGCAATTTCTTTTGTAGGACACGAAAGCAAATTGGGTCTGTAGTCAAAAGCATAGTGTTGGTGTCGTTCTATAAACACGACTACAAATTTTTCAGATTCCCATGTTTTCACACCAAAGTACACTTTAATTGTAAGTCACTCATCTCATTTTTCGCAAGAATAAAATCTGTGAATGGAAATACTCTAAATCACTTTCATTTTTTTATAAAATTGCTCTGAGCGACTTAAAACTTTAAATAAACTTTTACTTTGGTGTGAAAAAGGGAAGATCCAAAAATTTGTAGTTTATAGTTTATAGAACGACACTAGCAATATGAAGCCACTCTGTCTTGTTTATATAACAATCGGTGCTTCTTTGACAAGCTCCCATTCCTAGAGGTGAATGCCTTTGTCTATAACTAAAGTGTCAGATGCCTTTTGCTTTTTATACATTATTGTAAGGCCAGTCTATGTCAGTCATTACTTACTTACAAATACAATGCAACCGTTTTGATATGTTGAGGGTATAAAGAATAGACTAGCCTGACAATATGAATAGAGAACAAAAAGAAAATAAATAATAATATATTTAATATATAATATAACAAAACAAAGTTTATTATAAGTCCTAAGTATTATAAGACAAAAGAAAATTGTTAATTTTTGGGTTTTGACCCTTTGTCAGACAACAATTATGATAAAAAGAGAATAAAACAACAAAAACTACCATGAATTAAAAAGAAAAAGCTAGAAAAATATTTTTTAGAAATGTATGATAAATTCTCAATTTCTGTTGTTTTACTGTCTTTTTATTTGTCTTGTCTGACGAATGGTTTACATTTTTTGTTTTGACTTTATCATGAAGACTTTAAATGAACTTTGTTTTATTGTTGTATTCATGTTTGTTTTGCTACTGTTACTAGGCATTTATTCATGTTAAGCTCTCCACTGTGGCATTTTGTCATTGCCTGAAGCCTAAGGATGATAAGATCTTGTTTTGTCATTGCCTGAAGCCTAAAGATGATAAGATCTTGTTTTGTCATTGCCTGAAGCCTAAAGATGATAAGATCTTGTTGTGTCATTGCCTGAAGCCTAAGGATGATAAGATCTTGTGAAGGGAGTTGATTTAGCTTGCTTCCATTGTACCTTTTAATACACCGACCATCATCACATTGCCTTCATCTCCATGTCCACCGACCATCATCACATCGCCTTCATCTCCATGTCAATTGTACCTTTTAATACACCGACCATCATCACATCGCCTTCATCTCCATGTCAATTGATCTATGGATCTGCTCAAAGCTAAGGAGGCATACGGTTTTCTTCTAAGGAGGCATACGGTTTTCTTCTAAGGAGGCATACGGTTTTCTTCTTTCTCACTTCACCCTCTGGTTGTGATTTTCTCCTCTGTGTGAATGCAGACAAATCTGATAATCACTAATTTCACCAATTTATCACAACTTTAAAATTCTACAAGTAATGTAATTTTATGGTAGTTGCAATTGTAAATGACATTAAAACAAAATCATTTTGTACTGATGCTAATAGTGTATTTAATCATGATTTTTAATTGAAAATAGAAATAAGTGGAAATTATGATGCTTACTGTGCATGAGCTGAAATTTCTTTTAATTAAGATTTTTTTTTTTTCATATTTGTCTCCACTAGTTACTCTTTTAAATTCACTCCTATTCATATCAATAATTAATTGTACTGCTTTGTTGACATATACATGTACAGTCAGTTCTTGGAAATTAAATTCAAGGAAATCATATTATGGTCTTTTTTTATGTCTTTGATTTCATGAAAAAGAATTGAAGAATGAGGAATAGAATTTGTGTTTATCAGTCATTTAACAACTGTCAGTGTCGGCTGTATGATGTGTGTGTAACTAGTATAAGTTAAGGTTAAAGTGGTTTTATATCCAGGTGAACTGAATATTAGTAGTGTTATTAAATGCGTTAGTATTAGTAATTGCTGTATGAATGATAACAACAACAAAAAAGTTTCCACTTTAAACTACATGTATAAATATAAAGACAAAACCAAATAATTAATTTAAAATCAGTTTTCTTCACGTCAATGGATAAATTACATAAAAAGAGACATATATATATAATATATTTGCATATAATTTGCATATAATTTGCATATATATATATATATGGCCACTTTTAATTACAAGTGGATCGACTGGCATTGACTGCACAAGAGCAATAAGCTCAGCGGTGGGAATAGAAGAAGAAGTACAAGTGGACTGTTGCACATTTCCAAACATTTTGGGTTCTAATAACCAGGACTCTTGTGGGCTGTCGTCCCCAGTCATGTGAAACAAGTATGAGGCAAGGGGCTTAATTATACTACAATGAAATAGATCTGACACATTAGATCTAGACAATTTCAATGAGCCCCATAGAGAGTAATTACAAAC
>JBCHJU010444658.1:0-13236 GCA_039654505.1 Plocamopherus imperialis
GGCGGTTCCGGGCGGGGAGCCAACAATGAGCACTAAATTTTTTTAATAAAGGATATATATATATATATATATATATTGTCATGGAAAAAAATATATTTAAATTCTCTTGTATGTTGTAAATTTCAGGAAAATGACTGACCTGAGCTAAAAACTCCACAATTGATGCCTTGGTCTAAAGATGTCATCATCAAGAAATATGGAGAAGCCTCGAACGCCCAACGGCAAAGCAAGACGTTCCTGGTTTGATGCTCCTCCTCTTACAAGTCTAGATCCACGGGACAGCCAACAAATTGCCAGGCAGCCACGGCCAAAGCAGAAAAGCCCAGAGAGTGTTGAAACATTAACGCTCTCCCATTTTACCTCAGCTCCTCGACTTTCGTTTGGCAAAGTCAAGGTTGGGCACACAAAGTTCCGCAATATTCTTGTCCGTAATCCTCATGATTATGAACAGGAAGTTATCATTGAAAGATTTCCATTTAAAAAGAAGTTCAGCACTCAGCACACCCGCTTCATTGTCTATCCTGATGAGGTCTTTGATTTGGAGATCACTTGGACGCCAGAGGAAGAGACCAGTGTGCGGGAAATGATTCTTTTCCACATCAACGGTGTTTATAGAGTCCAAGCGTATGTCTTTGGCACATCAGAGAAACCCAGAGCTCCAAGAAAAGTGGTGAGGAAAAATGTTAAGCATTTAAGGAGGAATGGTTGCTAGCAGCTTTCCCTATTATTTTATTTTTTGGGGGTTTTTTTTGTTTTGATTTATTAAAATTTGATGTGCATACAGTGCAGCAGGGACTCGTTGAATTTGTTAGGGCAGCAGAAATAGTTTGATGAATCTGTGATTCGAGCGATACGTGAAGCACTTTAAGTTTATTATTATGACAAGGGAAAAAGAAGTGATAATGGTGGCTTAATGTGGACACAACCCTACATATATGTATATATATATATATTATACTCCACAACTGAGACAATCAAGACGAGTACGTCCATAAGTCATAAGTTGGTCGTTGTGAGTGAAATGACTGCAATGCCCCGTTGGTCTTTTCTGTTGGGAGACTTGGATATACATACCTCTCACAGAACACAAACCTCCTTTGGTGCCATGAGGGAATGGAACATGCAAAATATTGTCAGTGTCATTTCATTCCATAAACATAGAATATATTTAAATAGAATCCAGTATTATAATTTATATATGTCATCTACATATTTTCAGATTTTTCTTTTCTGCACTACAGTTTATAATTCTTTATAATTATTGAAAGTTACTAATAAGAATTTTTATCAAAAATAAAATGAAATAGGTCCATATAAATTATAAAAGAATTCATTTGATAAAAATGCTATGAGTGACGTTAAAGAAACTTGACTGGAGTTTGAAGCTGGAAAAATCTGAACATTTGTAAGTACATGTATTTCTATCGACTGACACTGATGACATTGTAGTAACATGTGTATATCCCTTGCTGTTAGAACTCCGGTAAAACACATGCCTAGTCTTCGTTTTAGTCTTCATAATGGCTGACAAACTCAGGTAGCTGAGTATTTTTGTCAACAGGCCTAAAGTAATTTATTATATATTCTAGTATTTTGATATTAGTGTCTTGTACATTTAAGTTTCTCTGATTGAAATCTTCTGATCTGAATCTTTACTTTACATTGGTAGGGAGTTTATTACACAATCTGAATGTATTAAAATTAGGGAAATATAAATATAAATGGCTATCTACGTTTATTGATATTATTTCCAATATATATCTATATATTTTTTGTCATTTTGTTTAGTTGGGATTTTGTCTCTTTTATGTAACGTTGGATGAATGAGAGCAATTTAATGATAACATTGAGTAAACACTGACGATGGTCTGCAAACTGCAAATGTACAGATTACATGTATTTTTGTAATGTACTAACACAGGCAAATATCGGCATCATGTTGGCTACTTACTTTTAGTCATCAGCCAGGCCTCGTGGGCTTTACATACTTATCAGTAAGACGGGGGAAAATTGTTTGCACACCTTTAGCAACAGTCAAATAGTTTGAAAAATCAGTGAACTGGTTGGACTCTATTGCATTTAAAGAATGTACTAAAGAAGATAGTGGAAGTTATTTGGGACATTACTGTTTGTTCGAGTAATCTATGTGTTCATAATATAATCTGAAGTTACTGTTTTGCTTTTTTATTAATTAATTACATTTATCTTTGCAGAGAAAGGGTGTTCTAGGTCCTCGGGTAAATCAGCCCACCTTTGTTGTTCAGACTCCAGCTCTTTCAAGGATAAAATCAAGTTATGACCGTAGCAGTCTTGAAACTCCTTTGTGCGGTGGAATTACAGATTGCAATAAAGCATCAGAACCGTTTCAAGCCAGTGAGGATATTCGTAGACAGCAGCCGTTGATGTGTAAAGAGATTGAAGTTACGAACAATCAAGGAAGTTACAAGTCAAAGGAAAATATTGAAAATCTTAAGCCTGGTGAGGACATTCATTATGCAATATCTCCGTTGGAATCTACGTCGGTTGAAGGTAAACTTAACGAAGACAGACAGCATGAACAAAGAAGAATGTCCAAAATAACCTGTCCAGCCCTGAATGCGATGAGTCCAATACCAGTCATCGGAGAGGTTGAGAAGGGATTTGTTGTGGATTCCTACTTCAAGAATAATGAAACGGCTGTTGATGAGTTGCGAAGTGGTGAAGGCACGTCAACTGTCCGAAATAATGACTTAAAGGGCACTTTTGTATGCCATGAGATTTCAAGCAAGGTTGAATCCGTGCAGGGTGTCAATCCAGGAACTTTCACTGCAGCGCCAGATCTCCCAAAGGAGACAGTTCCTGCTTCTGGACTTGATATAGAGGGAAAAGGAAAAGGATTTGAAACAGAACCAGAATCTCCATCGCTGATCGAGATGAATGAGAATAAGTTGACGTGTTACAAGAATAATAATCGGTCCAATGACATAGAGCGAAAAATGAGAATGACTTGGTCTTCCCCACAGTTGGCAGTAGAAAGCCCAGCCATTTGTCAAAATCCTATGTCTCCGAACACTCAGTTGAATCGGTCTCTCAACCTAATATCTCAAATGTCAACACCACACAGAAGGTATCGCTGCTCTCCCATAGGCCCTGACTCAAGCTTAAACGCCAGCATTATTTCTCAAGGCCTTGGTCTTGTCAGCCCAAATTCTTTCATGGAGGACATGAAGAGCTTTCAGATGAGCAGCGGCAGAAAGAGGAAAAACAGAGATGACGGCTTTGCTGCGTCTGAATCTCAAGAAGGAAGTGGGGTTGAGGTGCCCAGCCCTTCAAGAATATTGCACAACTCTATCCCTCATGACGTGATGGTGGAACATTTGCGCAGCATTCATTCATCTCTTCACTCATCTGGCTCTTTCACTGTTGCCAGTGCCAAAACCCCCTCAAAACCAAAAGCCGTTCGAACCAAACGAAGATCTATCTCTAGTCTCCACAGGCAAAAAGAGCTGAAAAAGAGAGCCAGTGGAGAACCCTCACAACCTGGACAGGCAACCAAAGGCAAAAGGGAGGTTCATGACCGAAAGAAGGCTTCTGTCAAACAGATCCAAGGGAGGGGGTGCCAGTCAGACTCCATGACAGTTGCCAGTCCCAGAAGAGGAACCATTATAATCAGCAAGAGGAGTCCCGGTGGAAGAAGAACCAGCCATAAAAACAAATCGCCTTTCAAGGGTTGTGTGAAGCCAGGCCCAGGTAGAAATAGTCCCGGCAATAAGAGACGTCAAAAATCTTCTGGGCCCAGCTGCTCCTCCGTTCAAACAAATCTACGTATCAAACAAGAGGCTCTTGTGCCTGGATCAATTGCACCCACCTTCTGTTTGACACCAACAAGAGCAAACATCTCAGTGGATGATCGCACTGTTGTTAAGAGTCGCAGCTTTGAAGTTGTTGATCGGGACGGATTGGAGAATGAAAATTTCACCCAAGGGCCATTGCAACCCCTCACAGTGGACAGGGGCAAGAAGTCACTTGACAGGAAAACTTTATTTCCACATGAAATGCAAGGCACTTTGGACGAAACTGAGAAACCCGTCAAGATTCAGCAGGATTTAAATTTGGATGCAACCAGTCTGTCACGGGAGGAAGGTATTAGCCACGATATGTTTGCCATTGATCGAAAGGAATACTTTGTTGAAAAGGATGTAAAGGCTGTCATCACAATGTCATCACAATCTTGTAAGACATGGCAGTTTGGGAGAACAATTGCAGACAGTGGCCGTGATTCTGTAACCAGGGAGGCTCAAGTTGAAGACGTTGGTTCGAGTTCTGGCTTCCATACACCCACCTCTGCACTGCCAGAGACTTATGATCCACAATTGAGTCGTAGATCAACGCACATTGTTCGGAGCCCAAAAGTCATCAATGTTGCAACTATGGAGCAGAAATGTTTGAATTTTGACTTGGCTCTAGGAGATGTGAAGGCATCCATCTGTGCAGAAAAAGCTCAGTCAAGCTCAGCGCTTGCTGCAACTCCACAGCCTTGTGATCATGATAAGGAGGCAACATTTCAGAACGGCTCGTCCAAAAGCCATTCAAATGACTGTTGTCCTTCCATTTCATCCAGTTTTGTCAGCCGCAGTCCTGAATTAAAAACGAACAGATCCAATTGTGACAGCTTATCGGCAGATTCTCTTGAGATTGAGACATCACGTGTGTCAAACACTTCAGGTGTAAACCGTACATTTAATTCAGAAACAGAGTCCGAGTCTGGTGTTGGAAAGCAGCAGCTGATCTCTCATGAGCTTTTGACTTTGGTGTCTGGAAATGACTCTTGCCTTCCTGGGGAGAACAAGCAACAATTATCCTCATCTCATAGTCTGGATAAGGTGTCTTCCTATCAAGTAGCTGAAACTACATCTTTTGCACAGACAAGAATTCCAAATGAAACCCATGTTGTTTCAACTAGCAGAATAGAGTCTGAACCCAAACTACCACAAGCATCTAATGAATGCATTATGATGAATACAAAGGAGTGTGCTGATGACTCTCATTGTTTTTCAAAACCAGCCACACATGTTGAAGGTCAGAGGTCCCGCAAGTTAAAAAGAAGGTCGAATTCAATGGGCTCTCTTGCTACAGCGGACATGCCAAGGGAGACAAGTGTAGCCACTTCCTCAAACCAAACGACTCGTCCTGACAATCCAAGGCTCCTGAAGGCGCAAAGAGGGCCAGTTCCGGCTAGGTCTGTCTCATCATCACGACTTCAAGAGAAACACAAAAACACCCAGTCAATGGATCAAAGAAAGACAAATTCCTGTCTCAATGGTCGTCTTAAGGTGGGAGAGAAGTCAATGGCTGAAATGAAGGTAGTGGCCCCTTTTACAAAGACTTCAACAGGACCTCGGTTTTGTGGGAAAAGCCAGAGTGTTGACTGTTTGAGCAAGGGAAAGACGATAAGAGGTGAGAGGGATGCGCCAACCACGTTGAAGAGAAACCTGAGTGCCCAGCAAGGCTTGAAGAGTGGCAAGCCTGATGGGGACAAGAGGAAACCTGGTAAGCCGAAAGCATTTCGTTTTAGTTTAGTCTTGAGATTGAAACTTTTACTGCACATTATCATAAATTATAATTAAAAATTGATTTACATATATGATCAATAATTACATTTTTTAAATTTCCAATTAATTATTCTGAGTGACACATATAAGAGACAAGAGACGTTTTAATGAATATATGTATTTAATCATCACATCTAGCCCTTTGACATCGAAGAATTCATTTGCTGTACAGTAAACTGCAATTTGTATTGACTTGGAAGATGAAAAGGACAAAAGGACTAGCCATCAATGCCTACCATTCGTTCACACGTTATTTATATAGTTGAATTACAAAATTGTCTGAAACTTGGATTCAGTTTTCATTGTATAATTTATTTAAGACGTCCTTTTCCTGTACATGTATTACTATTCTGTTTTCATCTTTCTTCTGAAGGATGGATATGTATGCACAGTTTCTGCCATATGTTTTGTTTGTTTTAAATCAATAGCATATTGATTGATTATATTTATATGTATGTGAAATGCATTCCACACAGGCCCAGATGCCAAGCCTATTGCAAAGCCTGCCAAAGGATTAGCACAGTCAAGGCTGATCCTCATCAAGAAGTCAAAAACAGGTCGGGGCTGAAAATTGTTTTTATTGGATGCTTTTACACATACAGTAGTTAGAGTTCTCCCATTGAAGAGATGTAAAACGGGAGATTCCCATGTATTATTTGCAAGATGGTTTTTCAATAGCTTGTAATTATAAGAAGTACAGTATAATTCGGATATAATGGCACAAACGAGACTCTAGTTTTAGTGCCGTTATATCCGAGTGCCGTTATAACCGAGCACCGTCGTACACTGAACATTGTTTATACTCAGATGTACCAAAGCCTACTGAGACACGCGCTCAGATGGTGAGGGTAGTGGGTAAAGGGGACGGAAGAAGAGAAGGGGGTGCCAGTAAGGTTATATGGGCCGTTATCAGTCTGATAACTGACGCAACACACTTGACAGACTTGAGAGGCATTTTTGTTGGCTTCTGAGCACGGAACTTGCAATTTGTAATTGTTAATTGCCTGTATTGTTAACAGCTCCACGTACCTGTAGTGCCGTTATAACTGAAATAAAGCTCATGGGTGCCGTTATATCAGAATTTGTTAACTGTCGTTTAATAGAAGAAAAAACGGGGCTTGGGGAAAGTGTCGTTATATCCGAGGGTGCCGTTTTAGCCCATGCCGTTATATGTGGACTCCACTGTATTGTCATGTTTTTTAGTACTTGTACATACAATGTAACATGGTTGCCATGGTCAGTTATAAACACATGCTCAGCATTTTCATTTTCATCCACAATGACTCCTATATTCAGGGATCATAGTTTACCGTGGAATTGCCGAATTCTGCAGATTTAACGACCTTCCCTGGCTACTCAGATTATTTTTAAAAATTATATTGTTACTTCTTCCTAAGTCATTTGTTTCATTTTTTTTTTACTTTTATGTCTGTTCTAATGCTAACCAAACATATATTTCATTATTGGTTTCGACTATAATATTTAAAATTATATTGTTGGGTAAAGGGTAACTCTAGGCCTTACGAGATTTTCAACATGAATGCCCTACGGTCTCATATAATTAAGACCTAGGAATCGATTTATGTCAGTGGTTGAATAGATCCTGTGCTATGATCCCTGCATGTTGTGTATGCTTGTGTTCCATGGTTTACGGGGAATAGGTGAGAAGTAACAAGATGTTATCGTCCTAATGGAAATGTCCATTAGTTACAGATTGCTCTATCATTTATCCATGCTCACGGAAAAGACAGAAAAATAAAATATGAAAGCCATTAGCAACATTACTTGTGGCTCAAAACATGTCAATACCTAAAATGCACAACTGTATGGACTTTTATATTAATGCAAGCCCAACTATCAACTACAAAAATTAAAGAACATCGTTCAGGATAGGAAACCTTGGTTTGTTCTTACAACCAAAATGAGAAAAACAGCTGAAGCTTTAACAACTCATGATGACGATGCAAGGCAAAAGGCATGTTTGTAGGTCAATTCCTGATTTTTAGGGAGAGGAGAAGTCCTAACTTAAAACTATAGAACATAGAACATGAAACATGTTGAGCTCTTTTGTGGCATCTAATTGAATTCAGAATGTTAATATTATTCTTCCACAGCTCCTCCAAAACATCCAATGCCATTTGCTGCCCGCAACATGTATTACGATGAACGTTGGAGAGAGAAGCAGGAGCGGGGATTTCTTCAGTGGCTCAACTTTGTCTTGACTCCTCCTGATGAATATGTGGCCGTTTCAAACCACTCAAAAAGTAAGGCCTGAAACGATAATTTTATTTGAAAATTATTGCAAAATATATTTGGAAAAAGAATTAAAATTTGGAATCAAATAATGTCCGGTAAATACGATTGAAGGAATATATGATATGTGTGTAAAACAGGTTTTCTTTTTTCAATGGCTTGATTACAGTACTTTGTGTTCAAATTCCATAGTCAATTTCATATTGTGCTTCTGCATTATACTTGTACAGGTGATCTTATATTTATTGTACGTTTGCTTGGGCTGCTCTGTAAACTAAGCTATTGAGATGAGTCACATTCTTTTTGTTCTGCTCCTGTGAGTGCTCCAGATTTGAGGTGTTTTAGATTTTTTTTTTCTTTTATGGCTCTTTATTTTTTATTTTTTTAAAAAGATTGTTTCTTTGAATTGATGATGCTAGTTGTTTGTTCTTTACATTTTTATTATCTCCCATAATTTTAGTTATATTAGAAGCTGTCTGAATGCTCAGTGGTTGGGAGAAAGCTTGAGCTTGCTCTTGTCCCAAGCCTGCACCTTAGTTAGTAGTGGCCGACTTGTCAATGTCACCCTACTTTTACAGTGGTGTGCCTTTGGGTGGAGCTATTTGAGTTGCATCCCTTGTTTTAATCAGTCAAGCCCTTACCAAATGTGCTATACAGTCAAACCTGCCTTAGCGGTCACCTGTCCATAACGGCCACCTGTATTAACGGCCAGTTCTCTGTGACCCCCTTGATTTTTTCCTATATTTTTAACCTGTCCAACGCGGCCACGGCCAGCCATTTTTTAGAAAAAAAAACGGTTACATCACCTGCTCATAACGGTCACTTCTGCTTAGTATCCTATCAAATTTGCCCTGCTGATTACCATAGATCTATCTTAGACATGAGGGACGATCTTCCCGCCAGCTCTCGCCATCCTGCTCTATCCTCTGCCTTCCTGATGAGGGTTGGGCTGTCTAAACGTGTCCACTCTTTAATATTGTCCATCCAGGTCTTTGCTTGTCTTCCTCTTTTTCTGCATCCCTCGAGGGTGCCCTGGAGGACAGTTTTGGCCATCGAATTGTGTCGTGTCACATGGCCGAACCATGCCAGTTTCCTCTTTCTGATGGTGGTAACGAGGTGTGATGTGTGATCTTAGGTGACCGTTATGGGTAGGTTTGACTGTATTTCTATTTAGTCTTATCTCAAAGCTCTACTCACTCAACACATTTACCCATTGCTGACCTGTCCAGGCAATGAACAGTGAGCCATATGATTGTTGGCATGTTAGTCTTAGGTACTCGGACGGCCCCTAGGCCACACCCAATCTCAAACCAACGATGCCTGTGATGTTGCAAATTTGTGAAAAAAGTTGGCCAACCAATCAAAGACAGAAGAGAGAGAGAGAGAGAGAGAGAAAACCCTTGTATGGACTTTACATGACTCCCCTGCCACATGTTGAGTCAAGTAGAAATGATTACGTGAATGACGGCCATCTGACCACTACACTGGCCGGCTGTTTTACATGAACGGCCTTGGGGAAGACAAGCCAGGCGCCGGATGATACTATGAATTTAGTCTTTTAGTGCGGCGCATATCTCTCGGCTCAGGAGGCTATCAGTGGTCACAGTGGAACAGCGGTTGTGGTTTGGGCTGGGGACTGAAAGGTTAGTGGGTCAAATCCCATCTGGGAAATTGTGATACAGCCCTTGGGCAAGGTTATTTACACTAATTGCTTCCATTTGTAGCGCTCCTCTGCGGCTGATGCTCGGTTTTCGGTCAAAAACCAAAAGACAAATTTCCCTTTGGGAATGAAGAGAGTGGAATTAAAAAAACATATTTTTTTAAATTTTGTTATTGGCTTTGATCTCATTCACAAAGGTTTGGTGGCATCTCATGGCCAAAGTTGTCTTGTGTGTTATGACAAGGATTGATGCCATACCGTGTCTTTATTTACAAAGCCTGTTGTGGTGATGCTTTAGAAATGAGTATGCACTTGGCCGAAAGGAGGCCAAACCATCATTGGTGCATTTAATCAATGATAGGGCCGTATATATATGTATAAAGGGAAAATTCGTTGAGAGCAGAAGGACGTGCACTTGGTGGCATGGGCTGTATTCAGATTTATTTATCCACCACAGTGATTTAAGATCAAAGGCGTGACTGTCACAGTTAACTTTTCTTTAACTTCCTCCTTTTTATGGTACAGTGGAGTCCGCTTAAGATAAATTTTCGGTTAATATAATTTTTTCATTGTTCCCAATTTTTTCTGCCTTTGCAATTACTAAGAAAAGTATGGTTAATATAAACTAAAATAAACGCCCGTGGTCCGCTTAAGATAAACTCTACAGCTACAAAAATGTACTACAGGCATACATCCGTAAGGTAGTTGTGCACTTCATTTTCTGCGATAGGAGCCAAACTGTACATTGCAGTTGTAGTTGAAGGCCTATTGTGGATTTTTGTACGGTGTCATGACCACTGAAGACGCCAAGCCAACACCCCAGTTGAAGGCAGCCTACGAAGGGTGTTTGTGTGCCTGTTTGTGTGATTTTTAGCTTTAATTTTCATTGAAATGTTTAAGATAAACCTTGCTTAAGATAAACTGCTGGATCGGTCCCCAAGCAGTTCATCTAAAGCGTACTCCACTGTATGTCAAACTTGCTGCTTTAACCATCTCTGCCCTCCCTCCTAACATGCAACAAAAGGAAGCAAAAGAAAGAAAAGACAAAATGTTACAGTTTGAATCACTCTTTGTTTTTATTTTATTTTTTCCATTTACAGTTGACGCTGGGGCTTTGGCTCTGAGTGCACATCAAGTAGCGCCCCGTTTGGCGCCCACCAAAGAGATCCTCTCATTTCGTGCTTACACTGCCAGGAGAAGACTCAACCGTTTGCGAAAAGCCGCTTGTGAATTGTATCACTCAGACGAGGTTGTTCCTGTCATAAGAAAAATAGAAATCGAAGTTGAAAGTGGAAGAATCCTGGTGAGAAAGGAAAAAATGGTTCATGCGGATTTAGGTAAGTTTGTGAGTTTGTTGGGTTGCATTTGAATTTATTTTTTTAACTGGCATTTTCACAGTAATATGTAACATAATGTTTTCTTGTTTTATATACTTACAAGCTTGGTTGGAATCGACCCTCGATCTAGAGATTTTTTTTTTTAGAAAGCAGTGACTGAGTCGTCAAATTCTTCAGTGAATAGTAGATCTAAGTAGTGAAGCCAGTAAGCCTACAAAATGCTGCATTTAGAGTACAATACCCGCCAGATTCCTGCACGTTCACGGGAGTAACTGAAGTGTGCAGGAATGCGATGTTGCAGGAATCCAGTGTTGTCAATAGTGAGGCACTTGAGCTTGAACCTGTGTTGAGAAGAAGCCTTATTATTTCAAGGCCTGTACAGATTCAATAGAAACGATAAAAAAGATTATTTGATAGAGTCGAGGTGTGAAACAATGGCAACCGTGCACTTAAATAACCTTCAACCTTTTAACTTAGTTCCATCATTTGTTGTTTGATGACAAATCATAAATCGCATAAGTCGCCCTTACACCAATGCGGCAATGCGAATTAAATGTTAGTGGGTGTAGTGTAATCGAAGCATGCAGATTTGGTTTGACACAGTGACCTCAATGCCTCGTCCTCCCCGCCACCAGTTCAAATCAGAACACTGTCGCATTACTGCTGCTGTCGTCATAACGGACATGGAATTTGATGGTGGACTTGAGGTTATGATGCGTGTAACAGCGTATCTACAAGTTACAATTTCTTCACGCACACACACAAACACACACACCCTCCCTGCCCGCCGTTATTCCGATTGGTTTTTTTTTTTTTTTTTATGTGGTGAGTTCTTTGCATATGAGATCTTAACAGAACAATTTATTATTTTAATTTTCGGTCTCTTTTTTTTTTTTTTTCCTTTGCAATCGACAAGAAATCGCATGCAGTAATGTATACCTGGTTTACAGTTTCGGGGTCTTATTAAAAAAAAAAATTCAGTGAACGTCTGCAGCGTCCAGTAGTACAGCGTCCAGGCCTACATATAGAGGTTTATAAATATGTTGGCCTATAAAATCAAAAGACAAGATTTAAGAGATTCTGAACGCATAAGTTGAACATGAACACACTTTCGATTTCAACTACTTCCATTTTGAAAGGTGTTTTGAATACAAGGGAACCTAAACAGGGCCTAGAGACAACGACAAAAAAAGATACAGTTTTTACAGCAAAATTTGGTTTGAAAAAACCAACAAAGCATCTAATAAAGTAAACAGCTCCGTCTCAACCTGGAGGTATTTTTTTTTTCTCAACTGCAGAAAAAAAATCAAGGCTCTATGGGGATGGGGAGGGGTGGAGTTGGTTGTTTGATCTTTTTGTGACCTTCATAGCAGAGATGTTTCTCTCTCTTTTCCTCAGGTATCAGGCAAAAGCTGTTGGATATGCTTCTTCAGTACAGTTCTTTGTGGTTGCGCATTGGACTTGAGGTATGATGAAATATATGATACATGATTGTTGAGTAATGCAAGTTTTGACAATCAATTACTTTTCTGTAGCTTTCAAACCTTCCCTTCTTTTTGTCCTTACATCCCAGCTTCCAACTTCCTCCTACCTTCAAATTTCAATGTCATTCAATGTTGCAACTTGAATTACAAGCTGCTCATTGTGGGCTCCCCGGGCGGAATTTTTGCACATCATTGCAGATCTACTTTGTGACTTGAAAATTACTGAAACGATTTTTCAGAGAAAACTATACATCAGAGCAGGGACGTGACCCCTATTCATAAAAAAAAAAAAATGACATGGCTCAATCAAATCAAAATCAGATCTTTCAGATGAAATTTACTCCGACTACGTCTCCTCTTTACAAGCTAGATTTAGCTAGAAATAGCCAAGGGGGGGGGGGGGACTTTCTGTATCAGCTGGTAGTGCTTCATGGGACGTAACTCATAAACGCAATGAATTTTTTCAAGTTCATTGTGAATAAAAAGGCAAGAAAAATAATGAAAAGATATTAAGTAATTTCATTGAAACAACTAAATAAAAAATGTTGATATTGAACCAAAAATAAATACAAAGGAAGAATATTCAAAACTGGGACACCTTTATAACAGTGCTCAAAATTTTCATAGTACATAGATTATAACAACAAACAAATTACAGTGATGAGGTCTGATGGCAGTGGTAACCTTGAGCATAAATAATTGCTGCAAAGGCCTACACTGCATTGCAGTGCATTCTTTTCCAATTCCCCCCATTCGTAGAATATGCAAATCAACTATTAGCTATAAAAAGCAGTATTGAAAACATGTGTCCTCTTTGGGTTTGCATGTTTTTTAATGCAGTGACCATAATCTTCCGCGGATTTCCGCGGTTTTGGTCTTGCCCTGACTTTTCCTCCTTTTCCTCCATTCCT
>JBCHJU010444769.1:0-13234 GCA_039654505.1 Plocamopherus imperialis
AGAAAGATCCCCCCCCCCCCCCCCCCACCCCCACAAAAAAAAAAACAAAAAAAAAACACAAACCAAAAAAAAAAAAAAAAAAAAAGAAAAAAGGAAAACAAAAAAGAAAGAAAAACAAGGAAAAAAAAAAACCCACAAAAACTTGAAAATGGGGGGGGGGGGGGGGGGCAAATTTTTCTTGTGTTTTCAATTTCCCAATGCTAATTTTTTACATGTATATAGAAGAAAAAAGGTTTGAATATAGAAATTGGTCTGAAGTAGTTTTCACTAGTTTTGTGTATGTGGGTGTGTATGTGTATGTCTGTGAAGTTGCATTGCCTGTCATGCTTTTTTCTTAATGTGTTATGAACTCGACCATTGAAAAAAAAATTGCCATGAATTTGTAGTAGCCTTCAGATAAAATAAGATTATTTTCCCCCCTATGATTGTATTGATTGTTACTTTGTATAGCAAGTGACACTGGTACTCATCTCTCAAGTCTGTGATCAGTGTGGCAGTCAGTGCTAGGCTAGACATTGTTTACCTTCAGTGTACAACATGCTTTCATCACTTTTCATCTTGTGATACCAGTACATAGTCAATGAATGATTCTTACTCTCTTTCCTTGCTGTTTGTTGAAGTTTGATGCATCTCTGAACTGAGCGCTTTTATTATATTAACTGTTTGGTCTTTTGGGGTTTTTTTTTGTTAGAAAGTCCAGACCCACTGATGGTTTGCATAATTGAGAACAGCTGTGCTGGTTATGATGGGTGGGTGATGGTTATTGGGAAGAATGAAACCTCTTTTTATGTGTAGCATGATAAAGATATAACATTTGTTATTTTGTGTACTTTAATTTGTTTCTCCTTATTTCAAGTAGAGAAGAGTGCAAGAGTGCCTTGGCAAAGTTTTGTCATGTTGTTGAAGAATTTGTCTTTACTCCAAGTTCAGGACTGTCATTCCTTTTGGGGTTCTTACCACCCTATGAATATGATAGTAGAAAATGTGCTGTGAGGGCTTGTCTTGTTAGCAGTTGTAGGAAATAAAGTATTTTACCTTAGAAAAGTGACCTGCTTGGTAAACATAATTGATTCACACCTCTGGTATTGCGGCTAGCACTCTGCTTGGAGGTCCATGGTTAAGTAGAGACTGCGCAGGGGCTTGTAGAAATGAGTAGCCCACCTCACTATAGGCAGAGTGAGAGATTGTACACTGGAAGTGATGCGTAATGATCTGTAAGCTTTTGAATTTAAAATTTCTTGGTAAACTCTTGTAAAGTGGATAAGGGCTGTATGCCAATAACTTAAAATCCAACACAGGTGCTGGAAATTATGTCTTGTATTTTAAATATGGGAGAAAATTCATTTTGAGAGGAATAATAAATCTGAGAAACTTGGAAATTCATCCCCATTTGAGTTTAATTAATGAGTGAATAAGTTTAAATTGATTTAGGTTTAAACAGGTACAGCGGGTGAAAATTCTAAATTTGCTATCATACTTGCTAGTTAATAGCTAATGACTTGTATAAAAAGGACGCATATCAAGGAAGGGGAAAAAAGTGTTTTTAGGCAGATTAATTATTTGATTGCCATGGTAATGGCCGCCATCTTGAATTTAAACTATTTTTTCAGTTATAAGATCTCGCTTATTATCCTAGGTAGACCATTGATTTGTCGTAGTTGAATAGGCTCATCAAAACTGTAAATAGCTGGAAAAAAAAAATTGTGGATTATCTTTCCTAAGTAGAAAGTTATGAATTTTTTTAAAAAGCTATATTTTCTTTAAAAATTACTGTGGGAAACTTTCTTATTTAGAAAGATAATCGAGAATTTTTTTTCAGCTATTTAGTTTTAACAAAACGTCAAACAAAGGTCTAACTAAAATAACAAGCGAGATTTTATAACTGAAATTTTTTTTTTATGATCCAAGATGTCCGCCATTAAAATTTGCAACCCTAAAATTAATCTCTCCAAAAACACTTTTTTCCCTTAATATACGTCCTTTTCATATATGTCATTAGTTTTTAAACTTTAACTAATTGGTATGATAGCAAATTTAAAATTTCATCCGCTGTACCCCCTAAGCCTTTCTCTGGCGGATAACCATTGTGTGTCTCATTAAGAAATTGCCTAGTAAAGAGTTACTTTGAACAACAAATGCTAACTTTTCATACCATCTATGTACTTGTATTTCATTGCACACAGGTAAAGACATTTTAACTTAATTCCCAGAAATCTTTTTCTTTTTTTTTTCTTTCTGCTTTTTTCATGATTTTATTTTCGATTAGAAAGAAGCTGGGAAATATCCTTATTTTTTAAACTTTCTTTTGAGAATGTACATATTGTTTTATTCTACTTCTTGAATTATAGCTGTATCACTTCTTCTCCTGGTTGTGATTTTTAATGTTCCGTTTTGGGGTTTTTTGTTGCCTTTTGGGGTTTTTTGTTTGGTTTTTTTTAACTTTCCTTCACATACAGAAAGAAAAGGAAATCAAAGATATAACTTGTAAGCATTCTTGTATCATGTACATAACCCAGGGCTACAGTCTGTTACCACAATTTGACTTTTTTTGTGTGTGTGTTTTTTGTTGGGGTTTCTTTTTGTTGTTTCTATTTTATTCCCTTACTGTGCATATATGATTGCCAAGAGAAAACTTGAATAAGTTGGTGTTGCATGCAATTTGTATGTCTGTAATGTGAGCGACATTCTCACAAACCATTCATCTCAAGGGAAACTTTGTTGTTAGTTCCATGGGAATATGTTGATTATTGACTCGGAAAAAAAATTTAATATTTTACCATAAGTATAGCTAACAATTTAAATAAACAAATGAGACAAAAAAAATTGTCAAAACATTTTGTGGCTGTGTTTTTAAAATTTTTTCTTTTGTTTTCAATTCCCCAAGAAAGGCCCAACGCGCACTAGGTTGATAGTTTTGCCCGTTCAATGCGAGTGCATGTCCTGTTAAACAAATTTTGATTTTTCACCCGGTCTAGTGTATTTAAAGGCTGGAAATGATAGATTTACCTAGGGAAAAATCACAATTAGTTCGCTAAGGATGCTTGAATGGTGAACACACACCAAAATAGCGTTGCAGCATGAATGGCAAGCAAACCAGTCTCTGTGTGTATCCTTTTATTGCCTTCCTGGCAACAATTTTTTGAACGAATCACTCAATTCAACTCACAGCAAACAACAAAACAAACATATTTTTTTGTCACAATGTTTATTATTTTTTACATGTTGCTGCAGTAAATGTCCAAGGCAAATGGGAAACAATTTGAAGTCAACACATTCAAATGAGCATCTATGTGCTTGCTTACTAAAAAGAGAAATTGCGTAGATAATTTCTTTTTTTCCCATTCTCTACAACTACAAAAGAATATTACTTTCGTTTGCAAAAAAAAGAAGTGAAAATTTACCATAAGATGTAGCATTTTTGTTTAAAAATCACAGAAGGGAATCAATTAAGCATAGATCTAGTTCAGCTTTAAAAATTGACAACAAGAAAGACCTTAAAATAAAATTGGACATTTGGTTCCCACTGCTAAAATCCTGACTTTCAGCCTACAGTGACAAGAGACATGCTTTTCAATGTCAGAACCTGTTGAGAAGGAAGCATGTAGATCTAGTATGATGTAGATTTTCTTAACGATCAAATCTGTCCTACACAAAAAAATTGAACATTTCTTTACTGTATGGAATGCTGAAAATAAATCAAAATTACATCAGTAATTAAAAAAAAAATCTTAAAAAGGAACATTGCAAATTGAAGCTGTAGCTAATTTTTGGGGAAACCCAAATATTGAAAATTGATGCAACCACTCTTCAGTAAAGCACCCACGATGACTTAATCAAAGACATTTTTACTCCAATTGCAGCAAAATAAAAAATCCCAAAGAAACAACTTACAATGAATGATGAATGAAGAGTCTTTCCATCTTAATCAAAATGACTCAATGAAAAACTTGTACTTCACCTTCCTCTAAACGCATCCTTTTAAAAACAAAACAAACAAACCACTGCATGTACAACATCTTGGAAATGATAATAATAATATTATTATTATTGTTATTATTACTATTTATTATCTTTGGCAATAAACAGAGAGGTAAGTATTATTCTCATGGAATACAAGCAAGCAAGAGTTTCTGAAATATGCAACTAGGATTGAGAAGTAAAATTTTAATGCAGCAGATATATTTTTTTTCAGGACCTTTAAATTAGAAAAAAGTACAAGATAAAGTGTACAATATAATTATATCAAAAATGATTAATAATGCATTAGCATCAAAGCCAACGAATACGAGCACACTCTTTTTTTAAGTCAGAAAATGTCATGAAGGAAATAAAACTTCACAAAATTCACAAATCCAAGTAAGAAATTAAACCTGATTTTCAGGTCAGCATTTTATTATTAGCAGCACTGAGATTTCTTTGAAGAAAAAACCTCAGCAAAACTAATGCTGCACAGAAAGAACCATTAATTCCTTACAATATTATTTTAAGGAAAACAAAACAACCTGTGGATAGGTAATGTATATTGTGGTGTGGGCCATTTTCATAAACAGGAACACACATTTTCCGAAAGAAAAAGTTAACATGATACCGATAATATCTATTTACAAAATCCCAGGAAGTGTAGGGTTAACATTAAATCATTAAATCAATTCAAATTTAAGTGGAGCCTTGTATGAAAAGACATCTCGGGATGCCACAGCAACAAGACCAAATCATATCAATCTAGTGGGTCCTTCATGATTCATACCACATTGTCTCAAGAACATATATCCTTGATATCTGGATGAAAATTTATGTCCTATGAGCCCTGTATCATTGAAACATGATAATATGGGGAAGAATAAATTAATAAACTTTGAATCTTTTCAGAATAAGTAACTTCACAGCAAATTTGTATCACCTGAGGAGATCGTTAAAATGACCTATGTTAACAGCACAGTTTAAAGTTCAAAAGTGATGACGCATGTAAAAAGGAGAAATCTTTATTTCTCCAAGATATGTACAATACATGCAGTACAATTGCAAAAGGCAAAATAGATAGCTGCTGAACCTTAGTGACAAGACACATTCCATGCAAGAAAAAAAAAATCAATAAGAGAAATGCATCACAATACGAAAGGTCGAAAGATCGAAAGGTTCAGTAAAGAGAGGAAGAAATTACAAACTTGATGCATTCAGAGATAGAAAGCTTATTTGAGGACCCGAAATACAAAGAAATGGCATTTGCTCATCACTGCAATATTGAATTAAGAAAATAACTTTTATAGAATCCCTTCGGTCTCAAGACTGGTACCAGACAATATTTTCTGATGTTGCTAAGGGGGCTTCAGAGGGATTGCTTTGTAAATTTATGTAATTTTTATAACAACTAAACTAGCCATTTGGCACTTTTTAAGACCAGAATCGTTCACTTGAAAACCTTTATCTCTATAAAAAGCTCCCATTTGAAGACGGGAGTGTTTTAAGTTACAGCTGACTGGAATGTCAACAGACAGTCGATTGACCCACTCATGATATGACTCAACAATCACATAGGCCCATGCCTAATAACTCTGGAAGCAAAGACCCACAGCCTACATTTAGCATAGGAATTTTTAATTTTGAAACATTCAGTAACAACAAAATATCACCTCCTAGATCTATATTTATATTTATATTTATAGGTGGAAAATGTGAGGGTAAAAGGGGAAATAATTTTGAAACTGAATTCTGACATTTGACATAAAATCTCAATCATATTTTTATTGCCATAAGTATAAGGAAATTATGGAGCCGGTATTTTTTTTCTTTGTTTTTATTGGGGGTTTTTTTGCCAGCTCATTTACCATTTATTGAAAAAAGCATTATACTTTATCCATTTGGTGGAAAATCTAGGGAAGTCCAGAAAATTATTCTTAAACTTAAGCTATATGAATATAAAATACATAAGCTCTTGAGTAGCATGTGAAATATTCTCTCATTAAACATGATGGTATATATATATATACATATAGCAGATGATAAGGCAGGTTGAATGGTTTTGAAAAGTACCGCTTGATCAAAAAGATCATAAGAATAAGAGCTGAAATCAGCAATCAGCTAAGCAATGAAATCAATTGTTTGTCAACCAAACTGTCCAATCCTTCAATTCATTTGCTTGGTCATATAAAACAAACAACAACAAAAAAAAAGCAAAAAACCCTTGACAACAAAAGTTGAGCCTAAGTGGTTGTCTGACCCGGGTGTAAGGGTGAAGGGTAAGGGTCAGGGTCAAGGTCACCGTTTCAGCAATAGAACACAAAGGGCAATTCAAAGTGAGGCAGGTTGAATTCACCTTCGAACTACAACAGGTGAGTGGGATCATCTTAAAGGAGAATGGGAGTTTTTAGATGATTTCTTGAAAATGTCAAGGTGAAAAAAAAAAAAATAAGCTACCTTCTGTCATAGCAAGTTGTTGTTTTTTTTAAAGGGTCTCAAGAATGTATCTTTTCTCATAGAAAAATGATGGCTTTAAATAAAAGACATCAGTGATGCTTTCTGCTCCTGATTGTTAACCTGAAATATGGGGCCTCATTATTTAATTTTTTTTTCTTATCCTTCCTCTCACATTTCTTACGATTAATTGTTTCAGAGGTGACTTTGCACAATTTGTCATGAATGCCACATCTGAGCACATGGATATGATCTGACATGTCCAGGCAGACACCAAATAGTAAGGCCAGGCAAAGAAAATAACTCTGTAAAATGTTTCAATTCCTGCAATCATTATTGTAAACAAAAATAAATAAAAATTGATACAAAATTATTATTTTTCCAACATTTTTTTTCACAACTCCATCCCCCCCCCCCCCCCCTGCACACACACACACCCTGAAAAACAACATTTATAAAATGCTTGATTTGCACTAGGAATTAGGGGAGTGGGGATGTATTTTACAAACTTTAAGACATACAACAAAATATTATTAACAGAAATTAAACAGATTTGAAAGTTGGAAGCAAGTGATGTAATGAATGGAAAAAGTTACTTTGGGATTCAAGGGAGCAGAGATTTAGAATGAACAAATGTCTTCAGAACAATTTCCTTTATAACACAATAGCATTTTTAGACAGAAAATAAAAGATACATGACAAGCATCATACTTTAAAAAAAAAAGGAAAAGAAAAAAAAAATAGCCCATAGTAGCAAATTCATACCTCCAGTTAACAAAAAATCATCAGCATCCAATATGTACAATTTTTGTTTCATCCACAAAATCAATTACACTACAAAGTCCAAATCATATCCACATCAAATCCTAATCACATCTACAAGCCAGCAAAAAAAATTATAATCAACATCACAATTTCAATCAAAATTCAATTTGTCCCTATAGACATTTTTTTAAAATTCCAGTTAAACCTTGAGTACATATTTTAAAGTAAACATCCCATTAGAAACAAAAGTTATACATGTACTTTCAAAATGGGACAAAGACATTGCACTGAAAAGCCAAGAATGCACCCTCAAGGCAAGATGTAATTCTGTTTACTATGATGGGAAACTGAACCAGCTGGTGAATTGTTCCATAGGAATAGGATACAAGTCCAAGGATAAAGTTGGACAAGATAAAAGAAAACTCAATTCACATGCATTTCTGTACACAATGTCTATTATACCATGAGTTTTTCTTCCAAATATGAAAATGTTCATTTCTTATTATAGGATCTATTGTTCTTCCTTCACAAATCAACCCCATTCAGAGTTTTCTTCCTGTCATGAACTAAAGTGTCTCTTGGCGAAGAGGCTGCTGAAGACTTGGAAAACAAACTGGATTGACGTCGGGGAGGTTCAGGCTTGGGCTTGGTAGACTTAACGTTGAGAGAGCCAGTTCTAACAATATTGACCACTGACTGCTGTGAGCCCATGCTGGTTCCAGAACTACTGCTAGTGCTCTCGCTGCTGCTGCCTCTCTCTTCCCTGTCAATGGTGTTGGAGGTGACAGTGGGAGTGGGTGGGAGATTTTCCTGATTCGTATTTGGAGTGTTGGTAGAAGAAACTTGGCTGATCATTTGCTGTGGAGAGCTGGTCTGGCACTGAAGATCTGGCCGGTTGAGATTGGCATAGATTCCACTGGCAATATCCTTCTCAAAGGTTGAAAAGGTCCGTTGAGAGGATACCTTGGGCGTAGATGAGAGAGGTCCTCCGGACAGCCTATGTTGACCTAAGATGCCTCCCACAAATTGAGGCGTGTCCTGTTGCTGTGAATGGCTGACTCCACCGTTCACCGTCGGCATTCCTGATACGGAAGTGGGCCGACTGCCTTTCCTTGGAGGCGGGGGCGGGGGAACTTTTTTCTGTTTGGAGTTTGGATCAGCATGGGCTGGAGATCCTGAAAGAGACACATTGTCATCAGAGAGAGACATGTCACGTCTGACAGGAGTTGAAGGCAAGTTTGGGGATTTGGAGTCGGCGGTGGCTGGAGGAGATAGAATCTCAACAGGAGGAGGAGAGATGCAAAAAGTGCCAGGGTTTGTGGGCGACTTTGGACTGATTGTACCAGACAGCATTAAGTTAATGGTTCCACCTGGCGTCACTTTGGCCACAGATCCACCCGCGTAGGAATTTCTGGAAGGTGAAGAAGAAGCAGAGGAGCTGGCAGCATTATAAACTACTGGTGTTACAACAGGCATCTCATTGCTGCTTGAATGACCATTGATGTGTCCATTTGGTTCCAACTTTTTGCTGGGGCTGTCATCAACAGACAAGGCACTGGCAATCTTGGGCTTGTTTTCTGAAGACTGAGGAGCGGGAGATGACTTTGGTCTCTCACGAACTGGGTCGACCAAGTCCTCTTTGTCAGCCAGAGGGGCGGCTCTTTCTTTCCTCATCAGTGCACCCATTGTATTTGGTTTGCTGTATACTGGGGGTCTGACGGAATAACCAGTGCTGCTAGACGTCGTCATTCGTTTATTTGCGTCTGACGTTGTTGCAAGGGTTGAGGTGACTGATCCGGTACCACCATGGACGTAACCACTGAGGCGCTCAGTCATGTGAGTCAGAGGCAAATTGGCAGATTTGTTGCTAGACGTTGACGGCGGTTGTGAGTATGAGGGCTTTGACTGCACTTGCTGAATCTGCTCAGTGACAGCAATGGCAGGTTCTTGCACTTCCTGTTTCTCCACAGGCTTGGCGGCTGTGGAAGTCAGGGAAGAAGCAAAAGTTGGTTTGGCCGTGGCCAGGGTAGTCTTGGTTACAGATGTAGCGATGCCAGTAGACACATTGGATGTGAGGGGATGGGAGTAGACTGGAGGGTGTGTGGGAGCTGAGGACAGAGATTTGATGGTCACTGGAGATTTGCTCCTCCCAGGTGCATGACCATCACTGCTGCATTTGGGTTTGTCTGTTCCATCAGTTTCCTCCTCAGAAGGGGGTGACTTGTCCTCACTGGTGGATGGTGGACGAAGCGCTTTGCTGGCAATTTGCAAACTTTTTCCAAACTTCAAAGCTTCTTGCTGAGTGCTGATTTTTTTCTTTCTCTCTCGAGATGCATCTGCCGCCTTCAGAGTGAAGAGTAAATAGTGGATTATTTCAAAAAATAGATGGAATAATTGAGTGAACTAATAAATAAGGAATAATATTTTTGTGACAGGAAGTCAGGTATGACAAACATTTTTTGCAATTATTTCTATTTACAATACAGTTTGATAGGTTTACTTGATTTTTCACCATGTTATGATGATATGAACACAAGAAACATAAGTAGATTTGGTAATCAAATGGAACATAAAAAATTGCCACTATTGACCTAATATAATTGTATATTTTATGTATTATTTTTTTTTAATTAACAAAAATTTGTATTGACCTATTTTATCTTTGTCTTTAATTGGGTGAGGTAAACGAAATCTGTAAGACATTTCTCATGATTTTAAAATATGGAAACAGAGAAGAAAAATGCATGATAGATGGAAGCGAACTGATGAATGATGCTGTTTTCTTTAAATTATGCGTGCAAGTAGGAAATGCAAAAGAAATGAAAGATCATATATTGAAGCCAGAAAAAGAGAAATTTCCCACAAGGCTAAAATTCATTTTTCCTCTATTATAACAGTATGAAAGATGAAAACCTCAAGCCAACCTGTCTAAATTCATGTTCAAGATAAATGGATGCAAACTTATATGAATTATTTTAAATCTATTGAAATTTGCAAAAAATGTTGACAGGCAAGATTTTCTTTTTCCTACATGTAGTTGGATGGAACGCATGCTCCTTCTGTCCCTTCAAGAAGTCGACGTAAAATTCATGCTTTTTAATTGGAAAGTAGCTGAAGCAAATACCATTTTTTATGGACAAAATAAAGTAATTTTACCATAATGTCATGTAAAAATGAATCATATGAATATCAAAAGTTGAATACAAAACTGATACCAATGATTTACATGACATGATCAAGTGCCAGTCAATTTCAATACCTGCAATCTCATTCAACTCGTTCAAGTCTGAGAAATGAATTTCTCTTTCAGAAAGGCAAATCAAGGAAACAAAAAACAAAAAAACAAAAAAAAAATACAAAACAAAAACAAACTCCATATAACCCAACTAAACAAAATACAAATAATAATAAAAATAATGATAATAATAAAATTAAAAGAAAAACAACAACAAAAAAACATTAAAAAAGCAAAAAAAAAAAAAATAAATAAATAAAAAAGCACAAAAAAGCAAACAAAACAAACAAAACTAAAACTAAAACAAAAGACCCAAAATTTCAAGTATGCAAGGCATTATGTTCAGAGAGTAAAGGAAATTTCAAATGCAGATAATTTGCGGAAAAACTGATCTTGACTACAATATAACTTGAACAAAAGACAAGAAAGGGAATGAGGGATATTTGCTGCAAAACATGGTAAACACCACTTTACAAAACCCTAGATAACTGCATAGCTTGGAAACCTAGGACACACACTCGTAAGTGTCAAAAATTTGTTGAGTATAAGTTATACAGGGTGTCCCACCAAAAATGCATTGGAAAATCATCCATGCTTTCTAAAAATTGATATAACTTCTGTTTGCGTGGAAGGACTTTGATTGAGGTGGGATGCATTCAGCTCGTTATAAAATTGTCTACAGGAAACTATTTTTTATAAAGTGCAGTTTGCCATATCACACTGTGCATTTTTTTTAGGGGTGTGGGGACTCCCTGTATTGAGGTAAAATTATCAAAAAATAAACTATCACATTGGGCAGTTATCTTAGATTTTGCAAAATCCACAAAAACTGAAAACAGACTAAGTGAAGATTGTAGTACATGGCCATGTTTTACAGTCAAACCCTGTAATGCTACCATCATCATCTGCTGCATCGTGCGCCGTGCACACTCAATACTCACACTCCTTCACTGTTGTGTTAAAACCTTAACTTTGCTTTTCCAACTCCCATCTAATGTAGACAAAAATATAACTACTCTGGTTATTGGTCGGAAGGGGAGGATGGGGTTAAGGGGATGGGGGAGTTGAGAAGAAATAGGAAGGTGGAGTATAGACACTTGAATATTCAGATACACTGACAAACACAGATGGGTATGAATGTTGACGAGTCCAGTCAAAAAGCAATGATTACAGGGTTAAGGAATGGTGGGAAACTTGGCCTAAGGAAACTATCAGTCAATACAAGGTGTACAGCAATTTCTATGTTATTTTACTTGATTTTTGTGGGTCTAGTTTTACACCCCCTCCCCCTTCAACCCTAATTCATTAAAAGCTTACAAAATATCTATAAGCTTTCCTTCCTATCTTCTTATATGTCATGATAAGCCTTAGAGTCCAAAACTTAAATTGTAAGCAGCGAAATCAAAATACGAGACAAGCTATTTTTGGGGATATTGAAAGCTCAATTCAACTGAGTTTACCAACTATTTTGAAGTCTAGGACTCATGAGGTAAACTATGTGTGAAGCAAATACTGTAATTATGGGGAAGAAGCTGAGGAAAGGGAATTACAGAATTAAACCAGAGATGCCAACCTTTAAATTTGCCCTTTTCAACTTCAACTTTAGCTCAAAACATTCTTCCTCTGCAGTAACAATATTTACTTTTTGCGGAGCCATGCAGCAGCATATAATTTTCAATTGTGCATTTTGAGAGTGGATTAGATGGTAAAAAAGCTTCATATTAAATACTTTAATTCTAGCATCAAGCATGAATATTACGGACGCTGAAATGAACTGAAAGGTTGTCAACATACTTATCAAAAACATTTAATGTTAGCATTAGGCATAATTATATATGACAGCTGTTGAAATGAAAGAATGTGAACTAGAGGCCAGAAAGAGCGAGGGTTGAATACTTTCCAGTATATTTTGGGTATCTGTCTAGAGAGCATAAAATTGACTAGAAAATGCAAAATTTGACTGTCAGTTCATGGGTCTGACTTTTGTTCTGCGTTACACAATCATTTTGTATTCACCGTTTTTACTGTTTCTTATCTCCCAACTCATTTATACCTCACGCTTCACATATTATCATGCATCAGAACTCCCATATATCACACTTCATGCCTCACACATCATGCCTCATGTCTCACCTCCATTTGCTGCATCCTTTGGTCGTGGTCTGGCATCATGGCTCTAATGTTTTCCAGGAGCATGTTCTTCTGGTCGGCATCGGCCATGCCATCAGAGGCGCTGTTGATGCTGGGGATGTGAGGTGGGCGGTGGTCTTGAACAGAAGCAAGTCTGACAAGGACATTCAGAAACGGTCATTTGAGCTACATTTAGAGCTTTATCCACAATGTGAAAAAAGGCAGTCCTAGAAATTTTGCTTCAATCTTAATCTTCCACTGATCACCAGTTGAGTGTCTGATCGTTGGATGATTGATGGAGAGATCATGGGATGACGGGTTGACTGATCATTGATAGGTTGATAGACCAAAGTCACATCTCTAGATATAGCTCAATGACTGAAGTGCATTTTTATCAGCATAGACTACGTGCTGACAATGTGCTGACTTGCTGGACAGAATAGTGAAAGGGAGGAAGGGAGGGACACAGTGAGAATAAGGGAGAGTGGGAGAGGAGGAGAGAGAAGGAAGGAGACAGATGGAGAAATAGTAAGATAGGGAGAGACAGATAGATGGAGGGGGAGGCAGGGAGGAACAGAGGGAGAGAGAGACAGACGAGAGAGAGAGAGAGAGAGAGAGAGAGAGAGAGAGATAGAGAGAGAGGCAGAGAGAGAGAGAGAGAGAGAGAGAGAGAGAGAGAGAGAGAGAGAGAGA
>JBCHJU010444880.1:0-13233 GCA_039654505.1 Plocamopherus imperialis
TAAGGGGCCATAACTCTCTTTACTTTGTAAAGATCTACATAAAACTTCACACATACCTTATTTAATGTGTTATCAATATGTATGTCAATTTAAAACATAATATAACCCAGCATAATTAAACGCCAGCGATTCTAACTGGCGTACTCCGAAAGCCTCATATCAATGTTGCGTAAATGATATACAGGGCGTCCCTAAAAGTTGCACAGCAATTGTGGTTGCTTTGCATGATACAATGTCAATGTGCAAAGAGAATCTAGCAACTAGCGTAAAGAGACGCAAGGCTCATTTCACTTTCAAACAATGACGCAACAAGAAATACCCAGTACCCACTTTTTCCTCCCATCAGTCTTTGATCGATTATTTAGTTGTAGTAAATATGAAGAGGTCATCAAGCCAACATACATATTGATGAGGAGGTAACAATATTGTCCAAAATATCCAACCACAAGGGATACAAATGAACATTTTATGACGAGTCTGTAAGTTATTGTAACCACTGCCCAAGGCATGATTAAGATTGCCCCAGTGTGTACTGAGGCAATGACTACTGTATTTCAACAGCTATCATTGGATTTTTGGTTTTCAGAAAAGACCAGCACAATTGGAATATGAAATTGATTTTTTTTTAAATATATAAAATGAGGAACAATTTATTCCATTGAACACTTCTCACCATCATCAGCAGCAGGCATAGGCCACCAACAAAAGTTGTTAATCTTCCTGTCTTGGATAACTGGTTCAACTTCGACCCTAATCCAATGGAGACCTAGTACTAGTACCCCCAGATCTTGTCTCTCTGGTGGCTATGATCTTTTTTGCCTTTTCATTCCAATTCCTGGCCTTGATTGCTATGCAACAAATGTATTTTCAGCTTGTTTCCCCATTCATGTCAATCTTCTTATTCTCTTAATAACCCAATTATGGGGGAAAATTGTTTATCATTGTAACTGAAAAAATGTTCTATCTTCCTTTCTTAAATGGAGTCTAACCCTTGACATATCAGATCTTCCAAGACCAGTCTTGTACATGCATTTTGATGTTTGTTGTCGTTTTTGGTATTCCAGGCATTTAAAATTGTAAGATCTTTTTTTTTTAATTGACTTAAAATTAAAATGAAACCTATGTGGCTTCTAGTCTGTGTGTATAGTTGCAGGCTGTGAGATTTCAGATTCAAACCCCATGCTGTAGGTGTGATGTTATATTTTCTTTGGAAAAACCCTTTACACTTTTTCCTTTGTTTCAGGTGTACATAAACAATGAGTCTGGCTTGCACTTCCAGTATATAAAGTGGAAGGTCATGTGTCTTTATGCCAGAATGATGCAACTTTAAAATTGCTGTTACTAAAATATAAATAGCAACAAAACAAAGCTCCAGTTGTTTAAGAAAAGGCTCCACTTCAGTGAAATTTGACTGGCTAGACCTATTTGAAGCTACAGTATTGGATTCAAGTTATCTGCGATATTTCATTTTTTTCCACTATGCTTTGTGATTAATTTTGATATTATTGTAATTTTAGTTTTTGTATGTCATTTCTTTAAACTTAAAAATTCATTGTTTTAATAAACACTGCTTTGTTGCTATAAATATTTGTTTTATTCAAAACATTATTGCTCTGTAAAATAGCTGTTACTTTGTAATGCAATGCCCTTCAGAAGATAAGATGGTTTCTGGATTGAGATCTCTTCGGGGAAACCTCTCTCTCTCATGAAAGCTGTAGAACACAATGTAATGGAGTGGCTTTGTACAAATTAAATACAGTGGAACCTCTGGATAACGACACTTCCAAATAACAACAACCCCAGGATAGCTACACTGATCTCTGGTCCCGATTTTTTTGCTATATATTACTAGTAATAAAAACCTGAAAATAGGGACATAAATGACAGTGAAACCTCTGGTTAGTGACATCGATCTAGCGATAATCAGCAGACGACAGCAATGCTTAATAAATACAAAAAAATCTAGCCAAACAGACAACCTCATTTTTGACGGGCGTTATCTCGTACTCGAAGCTGATAAAGTGTGCTACATGGCCTCCAGCGACAAGAGACAGACTGGGATAAGGGACTATTTCACCCTGTCCAAACCCGAGTTATAACAACAAAATTGAATGGCGAAACAATGACACACTCTAACATGGTCAGGACATAATGTCTTATCGCATTGAATCACAGGCACAGGTCCGTGCATCGCATTGTTCTTTTTCCCAGATGACTCATTTTAACCTTTGACCGTGCCCCTTTTCCGCCATCTTGAAAACTTCGGAATAGCGACACCTTCGGATAACGACGTAAATCTTTGGTCCCCAACGATGTCGTTATCCCGAGGTTCCACTGTACAAACTCTCTTTTTTACCCACATTTTTCTTATGATTTTAGCCTCAACATGATAATATTTGAGATAACTCTTTTCAAGACAGCTATGCTATTGTCGATAATTTCCCTCTTCGCCTCTAAAGCTGGCTTTAACTTTAACCCATTTATTAACCTATACAGTCCTTAAGTCTTTGGCCCTGTGGGTGAAAGATAACAATGATGTCAACTTGATTGATTTCATTTTTTTTTTTTAAGTGTTCTTGCTTATGCCTTATGTGATGCTTATGCTTCATTTTATTTTACATTGCACTTAAATTGAAATGTATTATTTTTTGTTTTTGTTTCCCGTCTACTTTTACACATTTTTATACAATTTCCAGAGCGTTTTCATGGTGATAATAATAGTTATTAATAGTGATGATCAGTGATATCAAATAAATCAATGCTTTTTCTTCTGAAATTTTAAAAACCTGGACTTAAAAATGAATATAAAATGTGAAGTGATGAAATTTTGATTAAAAACATTTCTGCAAACATTTCAATTTTTATTTTTTCTGATTTATAATTTAGTGTGTTGGCAACTTCAATTTATATATGACACTAACCTCTTTGCCTCCCTCTTCCTTCATACTGAACTACATGACAATGTATTCCTATGCAGACATGACATTCATTCACAAGGACAAAGTATGAACATGTCATGTTTGTACAGAGTGTAAGATACAGAATCACAAAGAAGACAAAGGTGTCAAAAAACATGCAAAAGACAAGGTATGATAATCAAATATTGATTTTATTTTGGATTAGGCTCCGTCCCAACCCCTCCCAACGAAAAAATAAAAACTGACCACACAACAGAGATACATATACAGGTACTAAGATCAATATTAAGATCAAATCTGAATTGAATCAGAGTAAACATCTGCATTTGATTTTCCTATGGCATCTCTACAAAATTCCGACAAAAACAAATGAAAGAACAGCCAAGCCCCTTTCTAAAAAAACAAACAAAACAGAACAACAAAACAAAAAAAAAAACCCAAACCAACAGTGCAAACAATAGTAAAACCCAAACATTACATCAAACAAATCAACAATTTGATGTCAATGACATCAGAAATGCAGGTACACCTAGTACAAGTGACTTGCTAAAAACAAAAAGAAGCAGCCTGAGATTATATATTATATATATATAAGTAATACTTATTGATGAGCTGAAATTGACTTGCTTGTACAAACCTTTTAACCATAGTTTAAAATAAAAAGTGGGGTGGGAGGATGGCGGATATATGTAACGGCAAAGCATACAAATGAGCAAAATCAAAATTGAAAGCGATAAGATGTAAATAAACATAATTTAGCTTATTTCTAACAAAGATAAAAACCAAAACAATTAATGGTTTTCTTCAAAATGAGAACTACAAGAAATCATGATACTAGGCTATGTAGTCAGGACCCCCACTAGAGAGCGCCAAAGTTTCAGTTTCATGGAAAACAAGCCTGCCTTACAGCTCCAGTCGTGACATAGGATCTTTTGGGTGTACTCCATGCAAAGTGGAACTTCAAGGATTATCCTCCCTCTCCACATAGGCAAAGTCTGGATTCTTCCTATTTCCTATTTCTAGTCTACTCAAAGGATAAAAACTCTTTAATCAAAAGGATTTTTTCACCAACAAATAGCTCAATAAGTCAATCATAGAATCACCTGTACCTCAAGAATGAGAGGTATAAATATAAATCAACAATAAGAATGAATGGTATAGATTAAAGGCGGAATCCCATCCGCTTCGTAATGGAGCAAGAATTTAGATACTTTGTACATTACATACATGATCAAACAGAGATTTGTTAACTTGATGTTTCCTCCTTTGCCAATGTCAATTTGTATTAAAGCATCAATCAAATGTCAAAGAGATATTTTAACAACTTCCCCAAAAAGGTTTTTCACAAGCAAAGCCTTGAGAGAAGTTTTCATTCATTGTTGCAACATCGAGTCGGGAGTATTAAGTTGGTTTTCCTCTCTTCTTTTATGGGATGCATCAATGCAGAGTTGGAAGGGGCGAAATAAGTTATGCACATTAAATCTAAAAATGCAGAACGAAGAAATTATCTTGCAGTCCTTAATGGGCAGCTTTCTGTTTGTTGTAGGTCATCATCATCTTCTTCATCTCTCCAATGGCTTGGCCTGGATTTAAGCCCTGTCAAAAATAAAACAGAGAGATCATTTACACCTAAATTTTACTACATTTATAACACTGCTTTCTACCACTTCCTACAGCCTGTGGTATCTAAAAATATTGCTGTGATAGTCAACTTAACTCCTTTGACCTTTCAATAAGTTTTACAAAAGGAAAGACATCCTTACAAACTATTTAAGATATCTAACACACTTGAAGTTTTCCAAAAGATTTGATACAGAAAGTATTTTTTTAGGGGAGACTTTTTTTTTTGTGATAGCATTCTTCTTACTTTGGGACATGTCTTAGTGCAGTTCATAATTGTGTGACATCTGTAGACGGAGAAGCCATCTTCCATCTGGGCTAATCTTTCGTCTGTGAAATCATCTCGAGAGTCAATCATCCATCTGCGAGAAGGAAAATACATGTGTAGGAAATATAACTACATTCACCATTTCAACCAAGCATTGGTCATCCAGTGAACAGATGCCATCTTAGAGGTTTTATAATTAAATAAATAAACAAAAACGTAAATAATAAATGTAAATAAATGAGCATAGGACTACAATGTAATTATGTTTTGCATTAGTCTAAATCTACATCATCTAACAGCTTTTAAGCAAAGAAACTTTCTAGGAAGCAGTGAATGAACAGTCCAGCCAGAAGGCCATTTAAATTTCAAGACAAAGCCAAAGCTCTACCATTCACCTAATAAATGAACAAACAATGAAGATCAAAGACTGTTATCAGAAAAATACTTTGTCAAAAATGCAACAAAAAAGCAGAAACAAACTACATATATATCAGTCAGTGATTCAACAATCACCCACAAGAGACAAAATTAAGCAGACAAGAATTGCCCATGATCTGATCATTAAAGTTACCTGTAAGCTTGCATGAGAACAGCCGGTCCTAGATATTTGTCTGAGTTCCACCAATAGCTGGGACAAGATGTGCTGCAACATGCACACAATATACACTCATAGAGGCCGTCCTGTTAAAAAAACAACAACAATCCAAATGTATCAAGGGAAAATAAATATAAGCAGGCTTTTCATCATGGATGTCTTCAACATTAGGCAAGTATACATAAGGTACATATTTCAATATGACTTTTATTTGTTTCTATTATGATCTATATTCCTACTTCTAAGCTATATGTTTTAAAATCCCAGATTTCCTGCACAGGTAAATTTATACTCTATAGAGAATGCCCTGTACATGTCACAGATCCAGCAATATATACATGTATAAAATGTACTTGTCTAACAAACTGGGCAGCATTATAATCTAATTTGATTCAATTTAATACTAATATTATATTATTAACCTAAAAGGCTATCAAGTCAATCCGTAATAGAAATAATTTGTTCCACCAAATCCTTTGACCACCAATACACCTGACTACAGGGAGTAAACTTGTGAGAAATTAATCTAAAGAGCACATATTAAGGGTACACCAAGATCATCATAACAATGTGAAGGAAAAAGAAACTTGTCTGCCTCAAATCAACTGTGCACTAGGAGTCAGGCAGACTCATAAATTGGGTCAACTCACCAACTTGGCCCTGTCTTCCACTGACTGTAAATAAGACTTTTTCCCAATGTCTTCCTCTTTCACATCCTTCTTCTTCAGGTAAGGTTCAATTGATCGGTATTGGGCATAAAAATTGCTCATGTCCTGAAAATTACAAAACATACCAAGACATTAGAATTACAGCATAATTTTAAGAGTAACGTATGAGGTATAAGAACATATGGACAGACACTGCACCGCAAAAACCGACAAGATATAATAAAAATCATAATAATATGAAGAGTATCAATTTGATGTATGATATATAATCGTTGTTTTAAGATTTTAAATTAGTTTTCTCTTTACAAAAAGTCATCCCATCGTCCTGATTAGTGTACAAATTATTATTTAATCAGCAAACATCTTTTCTCTGTATCCCCCTCTCTCAAACACAAACAATAACTGCATTTTCATAATGCAATGAATGACATAGCTCCATGTATATATGTATGTAAAAAAAAATTATTGAATTATATTGTAAGGCTGAAGAGGAAAATATTAACATTTATCGAACGATTAAAAATAAAATCACCCCCTTCCCCCATATTTGCATATCATTATGTATGTCAATATTTTATAAGAAGGGCACTTCATGAAATGACAGGACAGATACTACATCTAAATACTCATTCATTTTTATTTTTATCAATACTTACAGGTACAAGATCTTTCACCACATACATATGAGGCAAGGGATAAATCTTGACTGATTTGGAAGCCTTGGTATTTATGTTGCTGAAGAAGAAAATGAGGTAAAAATATCTGATTGTGCACCACATCTGTATAATCAAGGGACCTGATAACAGGACAAATATAATTGAATTTGTGAGGTAAAAGACAATTCGTCCCTCTAAACACGAACTAGTGTAAGCCACATTTTGTTACTTTTGCAAGAGAGCCATTTAAAGTTTTGGACAACTTCTTTACAGGGTTGCCGTTTTTCTGGAAATGAGATTTTGATCGGTACTTTCACCGATTTTGGGTGACGATGTATATATATGTACCGATTTATCAACATCAGGGTTTGTTTTGTTAAATATCGGCTAGAAGAGGCCAGACTTACGCGACTTACCCCGGCAGCCACTGCCTCTAACATTCTCCGTGGTCCCGTTTGAACTTGAAATCCATACCGGTAGGTCCGGGGCTGCTGAGAAGAGCTAGCGTCGGTCAGCGGTTAATGAATAAATATTTCATTTTCATCTGCGGCGCCAATACCGTGAAAACACGAAATGTACGTTGATCTAGTTCATCATAAAGAGGCAGCCTACTCGTAGGCTAGGCTATCCACAAGAATGCGTTATTGTGCACCCGAATGCGCATGCACAGTTGTTCTTTTCGCTCCTGTGAGTCTCTCTCTCTCTCGTTGGATTTGAGTCTAGATCTAAGATCTAGCTTCATCCTGTTGTCTCACATTGCTTCATGATATAGAACTCATCTAAATCTAAGATCTGTACCGTGTTTCGTTGTTGACATAAGTTGCGGTTAACAGCAAAAAGAATGAATTGCGCATGCGTCATTCGGGTGTATAACACTTCGTTTCCGAAACTAGATCAAGCATCATGTGTCGTAGGCACTCGCGTGTACAAATGTCCCACGTCTCCCATTTTTCTGGGGATTCCCCGGGTTTGTGGTGGCGACCCCACCCTCCCCATATATCACAGACATCAATCAAATTTCCCCGCTTTCCGGTCGCTCACTTGGGTCGGTCACTCCGATCAAATCCTTTTCAGCCGTATTAACGAAGCCCAAACCGGTAGATCTACTTCGTTAAAACACTGTATCGTTGAAGCGCGTTATGACTTGGCTCACTCTTCGTATCACGGTGACATGCATAGTATATAACAATGAACAATGTGTAGTGTCCCACTTAGCTCACACCCGTGTGGAGAAAAACACACGTACACACTGGCTTCGCGGAGCAGCGAGTGACTTCGAGGGCTAGCATCGTTCCTCTGTGCTTCGCGCGTCCACATACGAATAGGCATACGACACGGTCTTACAACTTCCAAGAATGTAATTATTTACTGTGGAAGATAAGTGCGAGGCAATATTATAGGCTGAGGCTACATAAAAAATTCAAATAATAACAAGAGAAAAGTACGATCAAAATGAGAGAATTAGATCTAGAAGTCAAAAAGGAACAGAAAGCAAAATAAACCCACACTGTGATAACACATTAAAGGGATAGGCCACAGCCTACTCTATACTAGTAGTATAGAGAAGGCTAGGGATAGGCCCTACCTGGTCCAGAAATCTGCATTTCTGTCATCATAAGTTATTTGCTTTCTATAGTCTATATTTTGGGCTTTGGTGGACTTCGTGTGGTGGTGGGGTTAGATTTGCCTCAGAGTCAAGGTCTTCAACGGTGGCAGGTTGTCTATTATTCCATTTAAAACAGCATGGTTGAAAGGCATCGGCAGCGGCATTATAAATAAATTTAGATTTGGGTGGTTGGGTTAGATTGAAGTGAAAGTTGATGGGAAGGACTGCAAAGTCAAGATAGTATTGTGGATAGAGTGGAAAAAATAGTGAGAAGAGGAGAATGTTAATACATGTTTTGTCTTTATTATGTCTACTCTCTTGGTCAGTGTACATGTCTTTATAGACTATTAGCATGTATGGGGGCGTGGACTTGCGGCCACTGAACCCAGGCCACCTGAAAGTTCAGGAAATGAAAAGTTCAGGAACTAGTAACCCTGTTCTTTAACCTTATTGTGACTTAAATCCCAATCGGTTTTATATCCCCTATTCGTTGCTCGATTCCTTAGATTTTTACAGAGGAGAAAATATGTGAGACAAGTAATCGAATGTTGATTCTAACTCGATTCCGGGTCACATGTGGCTTACGCTGGTACGTGTTTTGAGGGACGAATTAAGAAAAAAATGCAAACCACACTGATGAACATGGCATTTGGCAATTCTTCCCCAAACAAGAGATTCCATAGACCTTGGGATTGCCTTTCCTGAGCATTTTCTTTGTGTTCATCAAACCACTCTTTCATTCTTCACATATACATTCTCCCTCTAAATTTCCATTTTACTAAAAAGTTAGCAAACATATTCACCATAGGCAGGCCAAGGTATTCGCACCATCGATGTTCATTGCACATGACCCACAAATGCCTTCACGACAAGATCTCCTGAATGTCAGAGTGGGGTCAATTTCATTCTTGATCTTAATCAGGCCATCAAGGACCATGGGACCACAGCTGTATAAAAAGAAAATTTGAACAGCTTCAAAGAAGGATGATTGAATTTTTCGACACAGCCAAATTCAGTACATTGTATTCTGACTTCCTGAACAAAAATCTACACATATAAATGAATACAGCTTACCACTTCAAAACTTTTGCTTCAAAACCTGTTACTTCTGGATCTTAAAAACACATTACAATTTTACAATTACAGAGTAAATTTAAACTCAATATTTACTGATATTTGCTTAAGTTAAACTCAAAGAGCGATCTATAAAGAGAAAGAGAACAATACAATCAATTTTCCATCCCCATTTCCTGCTTTATTACAGTAGCCACTACTAAGTTTAGTTATGTGCTGGAAACTTCGAAGATGAGTCACATCGCAGAATTTTCTGCCTGCTGTAGCTGATTTTTTTTATTACACTAATCAAATTAAAAGACACAGCTTGCTACAATATAGCTAGTTGCAACAAAATACACAATATTTGTAGCAGGCCAGTTACAGAGAGGCATCTTATTTTTAGTATTGCGGCACTGGAAGCAAAGCAGACAAATATGAAGAACAGAAAATAGAAGTTTGAGACACCCTGTATCACTAACATTAAGTTGAAGGTGTGTGTGTGTATGTGTGTGTATGTAAGAAGACGAACTGCTCTGGTGAAATTTCCTTCTAAAGATCTATTTCTATCTTGACCTAGTGTGTTTGTGTGTGTGTGTGTAAGAAGACGAACTGATCTGGTGAAATTTCCTTCTAAAGATCTATTTCTATCTTGACAAGTGGTCACAGTAGCGCAGTCGGTTGCGCGTTTGGCTGACAACCGAAAGGTTGGTGGTTCGAACCCTGTCAGGGGCATTGTGATTTATCCCTTGGGCAAGGTTATTTACACTACTTGCCTCCGTTTGCGGCGCTGCTCTGCGGCTGACACTCGGCTTTCGGTAAAAAATCAAAAGACAAATTTTTTTCATTTTTTTTTTTTAGATTAAGCTGAAAGCGAATACTGCATAATTTCAAGTCTCCCTAGTGGAATACTTACTCATTTAAATCAACTTCATAAGTTTGAAGTCTTGGTTTGTCTCCAGGCTTGTCAGGATCCTGATGAGTTTTCAAAAATAATTTAAAAAAAAAACAACTAATTAACAACATTTAATCAGTAATATCTTTACACTTACAAAAAACCTTTTCTAGCTAAATAATAATTCAACTTTTCATAATCATAACTCAAAATGCATATCATACAATCTTTCTTATTTCACACATAGTTCTGTTTTTAAAACATTGCAAAATTAAAATAAATGTATTGAACTCATTCAGGTTTAATGATATTAAGTTCTACCTTGATTTTATGAGAATTCTAACGAGCTTGTAATGCTCGTAACAGCAGAACGGATCTCAAGATTTTTTATGATATAATCCCTATCTGCTAAGCATATCAAATAAAGCTTGCAACACAGGCCAGCAAGTGGTTATTAAATTATACAAAGCCAAGTCATGATGAGGATTGCTCTTTGTTCACAATCAATAAAACCTCCTTTTGCAAAAAAAGCTGTATAATGAATAGTTCTTTATACAATTCTTATTAATGATAAATATCCATTCATTCTATCTTTTGGTGTACTGGGGAGTAGTTCTATCAAAGCCCAAAACCATGGAATTTTGAACTGCATGCTTACTTAAATATAGGTCAGTGCCAAAAAGTACTTATTTTAGGTACACTACAGCTCAGTTATTTGTAATTGTAATCTATGTTGCCGTTTCTGTGTTTGAATGTTCAGAATTGATTAAATAAACTGTGATGAGCAAAATGAACCACATGAGTTCGATTGTTTTGTTCAAATCAGAAATTTCTTTTCGATGTCACAATGATTTTTGCTTATTTAAAGTGGACACGTGATTTGTACCATCAGGAACGCATAAAATAATACATTGTTTCTTACCTTCCCTACATATAACATTTAGTGTAATTTTTTGCTTACCCATGAAAGCTATCGCTACTTCGATTACCAAAAATTTCGGTTGAGCATTTATTGAAATACTGTTTGTTTTATAAAAGTCCATGTCGGACTCCATTTTTGTCGTCAGAATCTCAGTGCACAAAAGTTTAGATTTTTATAGCACACAGCACTAGACAGGTCCGCTAAAAAAACAAATAGGTGACAAAATGTTTGAATAACCATATTTTGTAGCCATATATTTCAACCCCATGATAAAACAAACAGCAGGTGAAATAAAAGTATCCATGTAGAGAGATCTAACTCAAAACAACCGCAATGTAAACATGTTCTAGCATAGAACTTATAGTAGACTCACATGTTTTGGGTAAACCCCCTGCCTGCGTCTATCAATAACAAAGCTATCCTGTGGGCTAGAAGTAGAAGCTTAAAAAAACTTGCACAGTGATTGGTTAATACTTAAAACTATAATTATTAGTACTTCCGGATCAATTACTATTTATGGCATATAAAAATTCCATTAAAGAAGGTCAGGGTCTGAAGCATACATAAACTACCTGTGTGCTTCACTGAGACCGAGGAGGCCTGCATTCATGAACTACCTGCACGTCGCCCAGAGTCTTCTACCTCTCAGCATACATCTACACAATTCAAGCGACTAGGTATATATGAACTTTAAAAAATGTATTACATTTATTGAGGAGTTACTCCCCCTGAAACCATGGGGCCATTTTCAGCTGACTTGAGCTTGCAAAGACGTATTTCTTGGATTGTATTAAGGAAACCTTATGACTAATGATTTTGAAGGCACATAAAATAATGTAAATTACGTACCCATCTGTAAATTTCAAATTTCTTCAAATTAGCGGCTTGAGCAGCAGGGGCAGCTGCAGTCTGTGCACTTCGTGTCTGTGAATTATAATGAAAGAGCAAGTTTCAAGCAATAAATTAAGAAAAACATTTATAGAGAGAAAATGCTATCATCATGAAAATAACACCAGGAATTCCAATGCATCATGTGGTTCATCAAATGAAAAAAAAAAACATAGCAGGGAAGATTCAAAAGCACTTTTAATTTTAAAAAAGCTATTTAAAAAAAAGTAAACATTTTATATTCAACCATAGGAATAGTAAGTTTTATTTTACTATATTCACTTCGATAGAAATGCTGTGCATATATGGATTTATTACAATTTTGGCTATTACTTTAACTTTGGTTTGTCTTTGTTTACTTTTGGCAGATTTGGCACAAAGTGAGTCACAAGATAACTCAAGATTTTGATTTGCTCCAATTCACTTAATAGTAAAGTTTGAACAGTAAAACTGTGCTAGTGTGATTATAATAAGATAGTGAAGAGATAAAAAAGACAAGATGAAGTTATATGAGTGTGTTTTGCTGTTTTTATAAATAAAAAATGTGTCCCGAATACCACAATAGGGACTAACAATAGTTCCTGATGTGACAGGTAGGTATTTGTTTCTTTTCATCTTTCACGAAGAAAAGCATTTCAATTCATAATATTTTCCTATAAATAACCTGAACACATAAAAAAGAGGAAAAACAAGAAATGGGCGATGAAATCTATAAAAAAAACATAATTAATGATAACATTTCTTATGAGCTATGCGTTTAAGTCACGTGTTGGTCTATTAAGACATCAATAGATCTAAGACTCTCAACTCTCATTGTCTCCTTTTTTCCCTTCAGATCAATTTTTGCCTGAAATCCACATTAAAACATGTCAGCTTTCATAAAATTTGGTTAAAATCACGATATTTTCCTTGTATTAATGAAAAAATGATGTCATTTGCTTGTTTGTTTGTTTGAGGTATAGCCCAGTACATCCAAAGAGGACTCTCAGGGCTTTCTATTTGGGGTAATCAGATGGCAGGATTGTTATTATTATTCACGACAAAAATATGATAAATATGATAAAAATTTGTATAGGTTTCTTTTTAAAATATTGGAATATTTACAGCTTGTTAAAAACGTTTATGTATTTAAGAAAACCTAGAA
>JBCHJU010444991.1:0-13231 GCA_039654505.1 Plocamopherus imperialis
ACCTGAATGTTCAGTGGTTTAGAAGCCTTTCGCAATGACAGATTTTTCAAGTCCCCAATTATATATAGTATAGATGTCGCTATCTTGAAAATAGGTAGATCTACACCATTTTGCGTTTCTTTTGCAGGCAAGCATATTTTAAAACTATATTTAATTTGGTCAGTCAGAAAATAAAGTATAAGCGGTGTTATAAAGACTTGAAGACAATAGATCTATAACTGTAATGTAAACAAATTAATAGTTATAAAGAGTGGAAGACTGTATAACAATGCTATACCGAACCACTGGAGGAACCTATACCGAGAAGTGTTCAACATTTCATTACCTGTAGGGGAAGTTCTGTCTTCAGTGCATTCATGCGCAACGTAATAGACCTGATGTAGCACTTTTATAAAAATGATCTTACACGATAAATCTAGGCAATTTTAATGGATCCCATAGAGAATGATTACAAACACAGACAGAAGAATTTATAATAGGAAAATAAGAAAGAAAAAAGTGGGTTCCGCTGAGACTTGAACCCGGGACAGTGTCGCCGAATGCTTTGCATAAGAATAGAATAGCGTTCATAATTACCAAGCCAATGCACTCCCCTTTTCTTATTTTGCTATTATAAATTCTTCCGTCTGTGTTTGTAATCATTCTCTACGGGGCCTATTGAAATTGTCTAGATCTTTGGTATCAGATGCATTTCCTTGTGTTTGTAATCATTCTCTATGGGGCCTATTGAAATTGTCTAGATCTATGGTATCAGATGTATTTCATTGTGTTTGTAATCATTCTCTATGGGGCCTATTGAAATTGTCTAGATCCATTGTGTCAGATCTCTTTCGATGTGTTTGTAATCATTCTCTATGGCGCCTATTGAAATTGTCTAGATCTTTGGTATCAGATGTATTTCATTGCGTTTGTAATCATTCTCTATGGGGCCTATTGAAATTGTCTAGATCCATTATGTCATATCTATTTCATTGTGTTTGTAATCATTCTCTATGGTGCCTATTGAAATTGTCTAGATCTATCGTGTCAGATCTATTTCATTGTGTTTGTAATCATTCTCTATGGGGCCCATTGAAATTGTCTAGATCTATCGTGTCACATCTATTTCATTGTGTTTGTAATCATTCTCTATGGGGCCTATGGAAATTGTCTAGATCTATCGTGTCAGATCTATTTCATTGTGTTTGTAATCATTCTCTATGGGGCCTATTGAAATTGTCTAGAGCTATCGTGTCACATCTATTTCATTGTGTTTGTAATCTAGCCACTTGTCACATCCTTGTCTTCTGGGGTTATTGCTGTGAATGTGCTGTTGGCTGATGGGTAGAAAGGCCTTAAGGCTCTCCTTTATGTTGGATTGGATCAAAGTGCGTCTCATAATGTGACCAAGGGAAGAAAGAGAAACCAATCTTGGCTCGGTGAATAATGACACACAGGGGCGGAAGTGAGTGAAACGGTGTTCTATTTTAGTGACAGCAGGAAGCTTGGGTTCATTCTCTCAAAAGCGACACAAGTGCGGTGGGAATTGAATGCTCTTTTGACATGTTCAGGGTTGTTGTTTTGTAATTGTTTTGTTGATTTTTCTCGGAGGTGGGGGAGGGGGGTGGGGGAGTTGGTTAGAGAGAGTTCTTTTTGTTTTACATCAAATAACTGACACGGAAAGGTTACCTTCGTCAATATGGAAATATACAAGTAGAGGGATTCTGTATGGAAATGATAATGAAAAAGGGTTACACTATCGATAAAGGTAAGAATGTAATTTTTCTTTATTTTTTTTTTTGTAAAATAATTTAGCAATGTCAATGATAATCACTTTTACCAAAATGATTATTGTTAGATAATAAATTAATAGTAATTGATTAAAGCAAAGAAAAAGTAATAATTCTAACAAAAATAGAAACAATGATAAAAATATAAGTTACAATAATAATAATAATAATAATAATAATAATAATAATAACAATAATAATAATAATAATAAAAATAATAATAATAATAATAGTGGTAGTAGTAACAATAATGATAGTAACAATGATATGATTATAACAATAATCATTATTATTATGATGATGATAATAATAATAGTAATAATATAATAATAATAATAATAATAATAATAATAATAATAATGATGATGATGATGATGATAATATTACATGTCACATAATAATAATAATAATACAAGTAACAACAATAAGCCCAACTAAATGCAAGTCCTATGAGCATTTATTTTTTCCCTTTGTTGTAGGTTTTAAAAATGAGAAATAATTTTTCAGCCCTAGTAAGAGTTTTATCTTGGTAGTCTGGTAATGACTCCTTTGCTTGACTCACACAACTTTGAAAGTGTTAACTCTTTACTTGACTTATAAAACTTTGAATTAATGAGAAACAGATGATTTTTGCCTTTCACCTATGACAAAAGGGACTTCATCTCTGTGAGTACAAGTGGATAAAGAAGAAGACAAAGTCTTCTCAATGGTACAATTTTTTAAACACATTTCTTGGACTAATATTTTCTTATTTGAAGTTAATGAGACGAAATAATAGGGAAATTTAAATCAACCTGAAATCCCCTCCCTCCCTCTCACATAGAAAACCTTAATTGTCTGAAAATTGTGCACTTTAACAATAGATCATACTTAAATTGTGGACCTGGAGTACCATGTAAATGTCAATATAAACAAATGGGAAAAAAAAAAAATGAATAAATATGATGAACAAAGAAACAAATTCAAATCATCAAATATTTCAAGGTAGATATATGAACAATAATGGTTAAAATGACATTGTTTTGAAATGTCACGTATTGCAGTTATTGAAACTTTCTTTAAATGCCTGAAATGCATCAGTTAAGTAACAGTTCTATTATATGAAGCAGCATGACGCGGTATCACAAACATACAAGTAAAAGAAACCTGAAGGAATGAATGAATGTCCTCTGAGGGTTTGATGGTTTTATTAGAGGGTTATTTATTTATTCATATTTTTCCCCCTTGTTTTTAAGGATTTCCTTTTCTTCAGTGACTTCATTTTTCTCTTCATACCCGTATTTCTCATTTCTTTGTCTTTTAGTAGGAAATATCGTAAAGCCTTCAGAAGTAAATTGTTTATTAATCAATTGAAGTGTTTATGACACAATTTAAGTGACTTTATATTACATAAAATATATCCAAAATTTGTAATGTGTCTTGATTAAATTTACCAACAATTCTTATTACCGCAATGATTCTCATTTAAAATAAAATGATCGTATCATTCATTTAAGGGAAAGTATATAGACCAGGCAACCAGGAATGAAGTCACGGAGTATACATACGCGGAAGGGGAAATCCTTATCATCTAGATTTAGTGTTACATAGACTCTGTGTCCCTCCGAGATTCCCCCTAACTAGAATCCATTTGGTGCATAAAATTCAATAAACATGGATGAATAAAGAAAATTTAGATCCACTACTGCTTTTTTCAGGTAACCGGAAATGAAGTCACGAAGTATACAGATCCAGTAAGGGAAATCTTTTATATCTGGTGTTACATAAGATCTAACAGGTTTGTATGCTTCGTGACTGCATTCCTGGTTGACAGGGTTGTTTACACTTTGCATAAATAAGAAATTAAAATTTAAATCTACTGTTGATGCAATGACTTAGATGACAATAAGTATGAGATTAAATTCAAAGTAAACAAGAATTATGATTAAACAATGATACAAACACTTTTTACACTTTACAACATATTGGTCTATATGAGCAATGGTGATAAAGTGGAGATGTCCGAGAATATAAATCTCATAATAACTGTCATGAATAAGTCTAACATAAGCAATATTGTGATTCCAAGCTTAAATAAGTTTCAATATCTCACCATTTTGAACTCTATCAGCTCGTAAGAGGACATGGTTGAAGCTAACAACGGTAACAATTAATGACAGAAATTGATTGATCATTCATTTTCAATAATTCTCTTAAAATCAATTAAATAGAACCTGATCACAGCATTTTTGCAGAGGATTTTTATCATGCGCAATCCCTTTGATGTGTCCATCCCCTAATACTACAAAGAAAAGATTGAAACATTTTAGGTTTCAATGAATAAATAAAATAACATGGATTCTTTCAATCAAGTATTTGGTGATGCAAAATTTGCGGGGCGATAATCATACACTTAATACAATTTCTTGTGTCACAGGCAGGCATGGTCAAAACACGGGAATGTTGCTCTTCAAAGTTCAAGTGGGCTATCCCACATTTTCAACTGTTTTGGGTTTTAATGACGTCAAGGCTAGTGGGCTGTACCAAGTCAAATGGGGCAGTTTTGGTTTGTTAAGGTGCAGTAGTGACTGCCTAACCCCTGGGGAAGCCCGAAAAGTGGAATGTTTTAGGCAGACCTGGATCTTAGGCAGACCACTTTGGAGGCAACCCATACAATGTTACATAATCATCCCATTGAGATCCAATGGACAGCAAGACCCCAGAGAGGTGTGACCACAGTAAATTCCAAAGGGCTTAATTTAGTTATCAACCTGTCAATCATCAAACGCCTCATTGCTTTGCTTATCACCTTAAAAAAGGAACTGAGGACAGGGTGAGTTTATAAGTTACCTCTGACTCTAAAGCAGTCCACTCCCTTTTAAACTGTCAATCTTACTACAAACCTATTAGAATTCATCTAGTATGTAGGGACTTTCAATGAAAATGAAATAAGCACATGCAAGTCCATCTGATCACACCATCAAAGCTTGGAGACGCAAAACAATTCACAAACCAATGACAGGGCCCCAGACATGGTATACAAGCAGTCATTGTTCTCTCCTTGCATAACTTAGAGGTCTGAATAGCGTCTTGTAGTCACACCTTGCCAAGACAGGGTTGACAAGACATTTTAATTCTGTCTTTATGGCTAGTGACAACCATACAAATGAATTTGAGCGAGACAAAAGCAATTGTGAGAAAGTAAAATTTTCCACGGCTCTCATAATTAGTTGAAAAGCCCTTCTCCCTCTCTCAAAAAGTGAGATCTTAGGCGCACTGGGTGGGAGGATAGGGGGAAAATTTATATAAGGAAATTCTGTTACCCAGGAAAAGTGGGATGTAAGGTGGACCAGTATGTTAGGTGGCGGGATATTAGGCGGTCACTACTGTCTTATTCTACAATGGAGCAAGTCTATAACTACAGCAAAATGACATTGCTCCATTTTACTGGGTACAGCTCACTAGCGCTTTTGTCATCAAAAGCCAATATGCTTGAATATATGGGATAGCCCACTTGTACTAGAAGTCCATTTTATACTATAATTTTCATTGCAAATGTCATGAATTATTGAAGCATTTTTTTTCTGGTTCAATTCAATTGTGAAAGAGTGAAGTCGTGCTACTTTTAACACATGAATGGGCATAAATTTGGGGATTATTCATAGGATTGGATGTCTTTAGGGCTGAGACACAGTTTAAGGTCCATTTCATACATATAGGCTATGTGTGGTTAAAAGTATCATCTTTTCCTTAAAGACATAAGAAATTATCCAACAGGATTGTTCAGTGTGTCATCTAGTTTTTCTTCAGACAGTTTCATCCTCCTTGTGAGTCAGTTTCCAATGGTACATTCACATGACAAATCTTTGACAAATTGTGAACTGTTTGATTTGATTGTATTATATTCACCTTAATTGCTTCAAGCACATAATCTTTTGTGGTTTATAAGTTGGCTTTTTCAATTCACAGTCATATTAAATAACAGGGAAAGGTAAGGTTGGTAGTATTCTTTCATAAAGCAAATCATATCTTGAAAAAAGATGAAAGACACAACTCTATTGTTGTTTTTACATCTGAATAATCCTTGGCGAAGTACTCTAGTGTCAAGAAAACTGATAAGTTTTTGTATTTAGGAAATGAACTCTGAATAAAGAGTTCTGTATTTGACTGATGCAAAAGAAAACAACCCAAGAAAAGCAAGAAAGTTATAATGGATAAATGAGGTATGTGCATTCATACCATAAAATAACACGAAGAAGAAAATGAACAGTAGATCTGGCAGCAGAGTGGAAGTGGAACAGTCAGCGTCTGTTACAAAACAGAATGGATTAAGCATGATATTGTAAGCGAATTGTAATTAGATATGCTTCAGACCGGAGATAGAGGGGAGAGACAGTCATCCAGAATGATTTTCTTAATTCTTTCACAGGAAAAATAATGTTTGCAAATAAAATGCACACATAAATCAATCTGAAGTAAACCAACATTATAAAATCTTTGAGCTCATTATTTGAGTAAGAAGTCAGCAGACGTTAAATTATTTTTAAATGCAGGGAAAAAGAAGTATAGAAAACTGGAAGATGAAACATAAAGCATATTTCTAAAAAAAAAAAATACCCCCTGTCTATCACAAGAAAAATTATTTTAATATTGGGTAATTTTTTAAAAGGCATTTTATTACTATAATCTATCAAATCATCTCCTTTTTAAAAATTCAATATTATAATTATAGTAAACATAATTGGTGCTCTTAAATATTTGCTTCTTCAGTCTCATACCATACACATATATATCTTTTAAATTTGAAATAAACAGTAATGGAAGGAAAAATAAGCATTTAACAAAAGTTTTCAGAACATGAAAGAAAAGGAAGGGAAAAACATATCCTTTTCAATAAATTATAGGGTAGCAGATGATTTTACAAAGAAGATGGAGATAACTCTAGAGGAATACTGATCACATGGGTTTGGTTTTATCTTTGGAAGGATTTTAGTCAGCAATGGTAAACAAAGAAACTGCAATAAAAATGAAAAGAGGATCACAGAGAAAAAAAAATTGGAAGAATTTAAATAATATAGATCAGCGTTACGTTTAAAAAATAAAGAAATAAAACATTTAAGTCCTGAAACAACATTAAGTAGGACAAGGTAAAAATAAACTATTTGATATCTTACATCCTCGTTTTGCTTTTAATGTCTGCCTCAATAATATAAATACTATTGTGGAGGCACAGTGGCTAAATGGATAGAGCGTTGGGCTCGAGACCAAGGGGTCTCGGGTTCGGATCCTGCCAGCGGCAATTGTGTTTTTTTCCTCAAGCAAGAATATTTACTCCAATTGCTTCACCCTACCCAGGTGTCAAAGGGGTACCTGCCAATAGGCTGGTAAATGTCGCGCCAAATGGGCTGCACTTTACCGGATGTTCCCCGGGGAGCATGCCTGCGGGGGGGAATAATGTACCCTAAAGCGCTTTGAGGCTTCGGCAAAAAGCGCTATATAAATGCAATATTTATTTATTTTTATTTTTTAATATGATAGTGATTTTGAAAAAGAAGACAACGATGACTATGGTAATGAGAAGGAAAAAGCTGAGGAAGAAGAGAAGGAGAAGGAAGATGAGGATGAGGATGAGACATAGCGGTAATGATGACGACGACAATGATGAAGATGATAATGATGGTGATGATGATAACGATGAGGATGATAATGATGGTGACGAGGACGGCGATGCTGACACTGACAATGATGCCGATGATAAAATTACTTTTTGCGAATGAAGATTGGCATGCATAGGATGGTCTTGGTCCTGTATCCGGTCTGAATGTCCACCTCCCTGTTGAAGCGCTGGTCCTTGTAAGCGTCCTTGATGTTGAGGATCTTCCCCGTACTGGCCACGTAGCCGGCCACCCCCTTGTCCATGGAGAACCTAGGGGGCGTGGTGGGTCAAAGGTTACAACTTGCCCCCTCTCATTCACACGTCATGGTGTACGAGTTGAACGATGAAACCCAATAAGTTTACCTTATTAGTTATGATCTAATGTTATAATATTAACTGTATGAGGGCCATGAGCCGATGTATCGGCCTGAGCACGATTCGACTCTTTGACGACAATTTGCTCATACATGTATATCGATTTGACAACGCAATGAGCACGGCTGAACTCAATTGATGTATCTGCACATGGGCAAATGGTAGTCAAAAGGTTAAATCGTGATCATGCGCATGATCGGGCTCATGATTTGCAAAGAGTTAATCATTGCATGAGTAGTTTACATCTCAAATTGTTGTGTTTCTTGTCATATGTATATACGATATTCCCACTCTTGTTCATTGAATTAATTAGTTCCTTTCACTTAGCTAAATAGATAAATTAATGCATAATAATTTGATAATAAGTTTTGAATTGTTTGCACTAAACTTGAAAATCTAACGTCTGTACTTTATTTTAAATATGACAAATATTCTTCTCGATAAAAGCACTGTTGTTTTGAATTATCGACAGCATTTTGAAGAACCAACATTAATTTTAAAATGTTATGATAAATTAGAATACAATTAATGCTTTTCTAAAAACTAAAACTAAAACAGAGTAGAAATATTAACGATAATATAATACTTTCTCTAGCGCTTATTATGATAGTATTATGCACACAATAATATCGCATATGTACAGAAAACACTAAGCGATAGAAACACACTACTAGTGAAAATTATTAACCAGGTGAATACAACGAAATACTAGATATTATTAAATCACACAGTAAAAGACAACAATCTGCATTATGCGTACGTTTTGTTCTATAAATGAAGTCGGGCATGTATTGTGTTCCGTGACACCCACTAAAAGCATACTCATATTTTAATATGGAGAAAATAATTATAAACCTCAACAGAAGAAGAGGGTCAAAATCTTAGGTTGTACACCACCATAATCAAAATACTCAAAGAAACAGCTTATAAACTTGGAGCATTAATGCCAATGGTTCGAGTAAATGTTGCCAACATTCATAGGATACACTCAGGTGGTTGAAACGTCTCCACCATATGTGGGTTCTGCTAAACATCCATTCCTTCTAACTCATCTGAATTCTCACCAAACCACAACGAAACAGAAATAAGCCCAAGGACACCGCTACCAACGCCGTAATCACCACCATCAACAAAAACATCAAACAATGCTCAGAAAAAGAAAAAAGCAACATAGAATAAAACAGCAACAAAAGCCAAAATAAAACAAAACGAAGAAAACAGCAACAACATGAAACACAAGTCATAAGCATTAACTCCCGACCAAAGTCAGTGTGAGCACATACGCCACGTCGTCTTTCAATCAATGTATTATCAAACCCATTGGAACATGCCTTCTACATGTTATCAGATGGTTGAGTGTGTTTGTGATGCATGAATTCTCTACCATTAAAACCCCGTTGGTTGTAATACTTGAGGTCTGATTCATTTGGAAGAACCATTCATCATAGAGTTACGTATCTGTGGCAGACATCGGAGCCCATCTTCCGCCAAACGTATCTGTCTTGCATCTCCCTTTTTCCATCTGGAGTCCACCAATCAAGGCTGTGTAGGAAGGTTAGCATTGTTTGCCGTGTAACTTGTCGCCAATGACATGCCGTTCCAGAACAACGTCATAGCCTCCATTTCTTAATAGCAGATGGTTTGACCAACAAGTTACAGTTCCTTTTTCCTTGCTGTTGTTATTAAAACTCCCCATTTTCTTTTCCTTGCGAAAGAAAGACTTTCTTCATTACTTTTCTTTTCGATCCAGAACATTTTCATCTTATATCTCAGAAATAATATTTTTGCCGCCTCGAGCTTTTTCATCTGAATTGCTTATTGCTTGGCCAACAATCACATCCGTATGTCCTGGAAAGATCACTGACCTGACCTGGCACCGTTCGCTTCATAGCCAACCGAATGGACTGTCACACCAACGTCTCCTTATCCTGTTGGTACATTGCCTCCATTGGTCGTTGTGGTCTTTGCCAGCGATTGGAAATCTGATAGGTCTTTTTCAGACTTAAGCTCTTGATGGTATTGGAGGCTTTGAGGTTTCGATTTAGTACAGTGTGAATGTTATTGATAGTCGCCCTCTATCTTTTCTATGTGTGGATGGTGTAAAATGTGACTTCATATTTTTGTTTGTGGCTTTTTTGTTGTCCCGCTTGCGAATGTGTCCAAAAAGTCTCCACCTGGTTTCTATGATTTGAGTTGAAAGGGGTGTAGTTGTTGTTGTTGTTGTTGTTTTTGTTGTTGTTGTTGTTGTTGTTGTTGGTGGTGGTGGTGGTGGTGGTGGTGGTGGTGGTTTGTTTGTTTTTTTTACTTCATTTTTGTATAGTGTCAAAAACAAACAGGCAACCCAAACAAGCAAACAAACAGCAAACTTTGAGTCGCCCATCTTCTTATCTCCTATTAGCTGAAGCCATCCGAAACTTAATGAGGTCGTCCAACTGTAGCAATATAGTATATGTGAGAAAGTATAGCTTGTTTAAACTGAAAAAACAACAACTGTTTAGGTGCTCATCTTTAGGGAAATCTTAAACATCATGCCACTCAAGAAGTATTTGACAAATTAATATTTTGCTACCCTTTGAGTAAAGCTTTGATAAAGTTTGGAAGAAAGACTTCCCGAATCAGTATTTAGCTTAGAAGCGGACAGACCGTCTACAATGAATATAATACAACTCAAAACAATTTTAGAACCTTTTTTTTTTTTTAATAAAGCATAATATCCACATAAAAGTTATTGAATTGAAAGAGCTTTTGGTTGTTATTGTTGCCTTTTTAGTCAATTTAGACTCTAGAGTCAACTCACTTTCGAGATACATGTACTACAGACTGCTATTTGAAAGCTATTTTAAAGTTATTTAAGCGTTAAAATATGGATGGTCCTTAAATTGTGTTGATTAATGTATTATCATTGTCGACTCATCCACCCATCAGTCTACTTTGCCGTCTGAAAATCGTATTCTGCAATGTTCTGTAGAGTGAAAAATTTTCAGGAATATGAAGTGTTAAATATATTTGTTGTATCTATCTATTTGATTAATCGACGCACTATTTGTTTATCATGGCAGTGATTACATAACGATTGCCGGCCAATCAAAGCTCTGGTCCCCTCTTTGCGTATAAAGGCTTTAAAGGTAGGATACGCCGTATATTGTTATGCATTATCATTTATGCTATATAACTAATGTTGTTAAGGAATTTTGAATATCAGAAGAATTACTACAGTAGTTAGATATTATTCTAACGCCGCCCTACGTATTTAGATCGTACAACAGCACAAGTACATTAAAAGTAAATATATACAATTGTATAATAGAACATAAGCGGATTCAGAACATGAGTACTTGAAGCACGCGAACATAGAACAACATTCATACAGAACATGTACTTATAACATATTAAGTACATTACAGCACAAGTACATGTTCACATACCATTTTAGTACATACAGCACGAGTATATAGAGCACATTAAGTACATACAGCACAAGTACATTCTCCTCCTTTGCTCCAAGTCCAAGCAAAGGTTTATTAAGAGAAGAAGTGAGACGACAACATAAAAGAGGTAGTGATCAAAGTGCAATTGTGATATTTGTTTCGTTGTTTGATCGACGAGGCCAAACCTGATATCCTTTTGTAATGACTCAGCTCTTTTCTTCCATTCTTCCCGTTTGGCTCTCCACTCGGAGTCGGAGCCATTGCCATCGCCACCACTTGCACTGTCGTCCTGCTGGTCTGCACACTCTTCTTCTTCCTCTTCCGGTTGCTGTAATCTAATTGGCTTGGGCTGCTGCTGCTGCTGTTGCTGCCCATCGCCAACATTACTCTGTTCAGCCAACGAGTGACCGTCGTCGAATATGCGAGCGTACAATTCGTTGGATCTTGTGTCCAGCAGAAAAAGCGAGGTGCGATCGGCGTGCACCAAGGCCTTGGCGAAGTTCTACGCCGTCAACAAGGTCAAGGGCAGAAGGAGAAAGGAAATGACGTGCAGACATTTGTACAAGAAGTGATAAGACGGCTTGCGAAACGCAGCGAGAGCGAGAACGATTGCTGTGATTCAGCGTAGTGCTGCGACAACTCGACTTGACAATATACTACAGCCTTTCGTTCCTTGGGTTGCTCTCGCCGTGTCTCACAACCCACTTACATAAACGTTCAATGGACAAAACAAATGCATCAACAATATCATATTTCATCATTATAAGCAATGGTAGTCTTGTGTGTTTGAGTTTATGTATCTATGTCTGTGTGTGCATGTGCATTCGTAAGGCCTTGGTGGGTGCATGACAACAATATAATTTGGCATAATATTATCCGCAAAGATTTAGTCATCATAATTATTAGGGGCCTGCACGAAAGGTATACTTCGATACGTTTAAGCATAATTCGATACCTTTAATATTTCTAATTCCACGATGTCAAATAGACTCATGCTCCTACCAAACGAAAAGCAGAAGAAGAGAAAAAACAACAACAGAAAAACAACAACAAAAACATAAACAAACAAACAAAAACAAAAGCCCTCGAAAAAAATCCTCAAAACAAAATGAAATTGGAATCAGACAAGGTCGGAAACTGTGAAAGAAGATGCTACTATCTTGAATATCTCGTAAGGCAAAGTTCGACTGAACACACAAATCAACCTCGTCTTTCGAGTGAAGATCAGAAGGTGTACACAAGTATTATGATTACGGGTGACGATAAATCAAGCTGCAAAACGTGTCCTTGGGACGTTTTGAGACCGTGAATTTCCCTATTTTAAGTGAAAACATGCAAAAATTGTAAACCAGCACATTGTGAGCAGACGAGTAAATGTCGATATTTTGTTTAAATTAGACCCTTTTCTCTGATAGCAATTTAAAATTCATACTAAAATACATCTTTAATGAAGATAAACGATAATTTCAATAAGGCTCTCTTGGGAAAGCATTTTTTTCCAGCAAATATGATATTACATTTCAAATGGCCAAACTTGGGTCACGAAATCAATCAGAAAAAGGTGTGTAGTGAGGGGTGGGGGCAATCAACATTTACGTTTAATTCTAATGAAGACTATGCAACAGGTAAAGGGAAAAGGGCAATAAAAGAATAGCCGAGTAATAGCACGATAATTATACTATATGTACATCGAAAGCAATCAATAGTGAGCAAAAAAGAAGGACCGGAACAACAAATCACTGAATAGATAAAAAAGAATATATTTTATATTTTTGTCTATTTGAAGAAAGTTTTCTTTATGCCATGTCATTTTCACTGATCCATTGAAATATCTTTTAAATGAAAAACGGTGAGAAAAATGACGAAAATATACATGGAGAAAATAGTCATTCCAGAACAGGTGCTTCTAATATCCTCCACCACAAATGCTAGAAGCTGCAAGGTCAAAATAACCGAGAGAGAGAGAGAGAGAGAGAGAGAGAGAGAGAGAGAGAGAGAGAGAGAGAGAGAGAGAGAGAGAGAGA
>JBCHJU010445102.1:0-13213 GCA_039654505.1 Plocamopherus imperialis
ATCCATCCATCCATCCATCCATCCATCCATCCATCCATCCATCCATCCATCCATCCATCCATCCATCCATCCATACAACCATCCATCCATCTGTCTATCTTTCTATCTATCTGCAATGGTCCTATGTATTATCTATATGTTCCTTTATATAATATGTCTATCTACAGACCGTTTTGCTATCAATTGACGTGGTCATCCACAGCCTACTCTATACTAGTACCAGTTTAGTATAAGTTGGCTGTGGGTCATATTACACCACCCCCGCCCGTGCCCCAACCCCAATGTTCTGGTTTCCACGTAGTCTGTACCCAAACTTCGGTCGCCCTCCTTCTAGGATATACTGTAAACCCTGAAATATTGGTAGTAGTGGCGGCTCGTGCGAGATTTGCTTGGGTGGGCAAATCTATTAACTCTCCGTGTGCCATCATGGGCCGATATAGCGGCATGAGCACGATTTAACTCTTTGACTACAGTTCGCTTACATATCGGGATGAGCACGATGTATATATATATATATATAGGCAAATTGTAGTCAAAGAGTCAAATCGTGCTTCTGACATACATAATGAACTTAACGATGATGTTCCTTGCCCACCCTGCCCATCATTACCAGCCGCCACTGAATGCTAGCCGGGACTCCACCCTTCCGTTTGCCGTATTGAACAGGCTTCAAAAGGAGTTAGGGATGGTGTGTGTGTGTGTGTGTGTGTGTGTGTGTGTGTGTGTGTGCGTGCGCTTGTGTGTGCTTTTGTGCGTGTTTGTGTGTGTGTGTGGTGATTGGATGGAGGGGGGTTGTTCGTGACATTTTAGAGCAATGAATTTCTTCTAGTCGGGTACTGGTGGGGCTTAAGTATATCCGTATTGATGTGGATTATATCTCACGCCGATACTCAGGAAATGAGAGCTGACATACTAAACATCTTCCATGATGATTATGGCACATAATGATTTTGAGTGGCCATCGATACTACCATAATCACCATCGTCATCATTTTCATCAACAATTTTTGCTGCTGTCGTCGTTATTATCACCACCATTTTTATCAAATGCCCTCCTCGACTTTTGCTGTGGTACATTATGGATATAGGAAGAGGACGTGGAGGAGAAGGTGGTGTAGGAGGAGGAGGAGAAGGAGATGGAGGAGGAGGAGGAGGAGGAGGAGGAGGAGGAGGAGGAGAAGAAGAAGAAAATAACAATAATATTAAATAACAACAATAATATTATTATTATTATTATTATTATTATTATTATTATTATTACCTAGTCAACAAAATAACAGTAAAAATTTACAACTATGCACATATAAAAAAAGTAAAGGCTGAAGCAAAAAGAAGTTGGAACCTCCTAACATGCATTCAATATCATACTTAATAGATTGACTTAATAAATAACGCACTAGCACCACACAACTTATTGCAACCAAAGAAAAAAATTATCTTCAGTTGCAAACAAAGCATAGCATTTACAGAAATATGAACCGGTACACAAAGATTTGTATGCTTTATAATTTATAAATATAATAAGATTTAGAAGAGTACAATGTGACATCTAATGTATCACAAATATGCTTTATGCCTATTATAATTCTCTTGTAAAATCAGATCAACACCATAATCAAATAGCAAACAATGTGGGTGCAAAGAATAAAATAAATTTGAGATGAAACAGTAGTTGAATTGAGATTGTAGAAATCAACTGAAATTCTCGACATCCATCATTTAAGCCATCTGAATATTATCAATTTATGGTAAAAAAAGTTGTTTTTTTTAAAGACTGCTTCAAAGTAGAGAAAGTACAATTACATAACATACAAATACACAAACAATGCAAACACGTACACACATATTACAGATACACGCTCCACTGTTGAAGAACCAGCCTTTAAATTAAAATCAATGACACAAAATATTGGGAAAATTCAATTGCATGTGTTACAAATTACATTACATGTCCCCAGGAACATGTTTATAAAATTCTTTATATAATGGACAAGATTGACAAATTTGTCCAACAGCATTACATTTACATGTAAGAGGTAAATTCTTAGCAAAGTGAGCAAATGGACAAAGGTGAACAATAAAAATAAAAAGTTGAACAAGAAAATTGACTAAAAACAAACAAGAAGAGTCCAACAATATTGTACCAGTAGCTCATCAAACATCAGTTGCTGACACGTCCAAATTAAGCTTACAAATTACATTCTTTAAAGTTGAACAAGAAAATTGAATGAAAACAAAAAAAATCCTACAATATTGTACCGGTAGCTCAAGTCAAACATCAGTTGCTGACACGTCCAATTCAAAAACAAACACAGTGGAATCCTGATCAAGTCAACATCCCCGGACCGATAAAAAGTGATGACTTTTAGGCAAGGTTGACTTTATCTATTTTCAAGGGGCAAAACTCAAGCATGATAGTAAAACAAAAAGAGGTGTCGTGATTGATTATTACATTTAGTTTCGACTTTGTTTCCAGGAATGAGGACGTTGCACTTTTCCCCTGATATGTTGAAAAAAGTCATAATAATAAATGACAGTTAATAACACTAACAGTAGATCTAGTAATACCACATGCAGGAATAGCGACCCACTGGTTGCGTCAGGACAGGAATGGCAACAGTATAGTGTGTGCACATGAGGCGGCTGTACAAAGGGGTGGTATGAGAGTGAGACGTGTGAGAGTGAGACTAGTGAGAGAGAACAGTGCACACTATGCACAAGACTTCCATTGTCTGGGTTATTAATTAGTAGCTTTACTCACTTGTTAAGAGTAAGAGCCAAACACTGGGCCTAGGCTAGATCTACGCTAGATGCAGGCAGTGGCTGGAATCGAGGCCACAAACTCTCTCGCTCGCCAATCTTTATGCAACCCAAATTTTTGCGTCTCCCTGTTTTTCAATGAAGTCTCCTTTTTATTCCGGCATGGGATGTTGACTTTAAGCAAAAATATCCTGAGATCGTTCACTTCAAAGGAACAAAGTTACTTTAGATAGTGGTTAAAGAAGAAAAACAACGGGTTGGCATTATGATGTTGACTTTAAGCAACAGTTGACCTCAAGCGAGTTGACTTCTTGCGGATTCCACTGTATCATACCTCGCGTTTTATTTATTGAACAAAATTTAATCAACCATAGGCCTACTGGAGATCTATTAATTCTTTATTTATATAATTATACATGTATTCAGTTTTGAGTACAAACATTGGGTTTTCAACCTACACATTTAAGGGGGAAGTGGGCTCTTTTGTTTTATTTTGAGTTAAGCCTACATTTTAAAAGACAAGTGTCATTCATAAGACTGAAGTAAAATGAACATTCTTTAAAATGAAAAAATAAACTATGTTTGGAAAACAGCATTGAGTTGAATTACCTCAAACTCAAACTTTCTATTTTGGGTAAAATAAAAAGAATGAAAGATTTCTAACTTTCAAAGTAAATCTGATTGCAAATTCAAGGCAACTATGGCAATCCTTTTTTTTTTTTTACACACATTCTGCGTGCATTTGTTGATTGTGGGCTATTGACTAGATTTTTCATTGAAAATTTCTGTGGCAAGAAATAAAACTATGAATATACATGTATTAATTAATAGTATTATATAAAATATGAAGTTGTTACGCTGTAATTTGACGAGGAATAGAGGTTGACACATTGGAATCTAAGCAATGGAGGTTGTCAAATGGAATCTGGTGTGAGAATTCCACAGGAAGAGAATTCCAGAGTGTGGAACCAAAATGTGAAGAAAAAAAAATCATGTACCACAATTGAATCTGGCACAAGGTACCATTTGAAGAACGCTGTCTAAAAGAAAATTGCAAGTGTAGTACTAGTTGATTTATTTCATTCAAATAATTCTAGGACACAGATTAAGCAGAGTCAAGGAAGCAATAGAAAACAAGGTTTGAGACTTAAAACTTCATCCACTGCTCAACAGGAAACCTCTTGAATGAGGAATGACCTTGTAAAATACGGTTTTATTTTTTTAATTGGCAAGGGAGTAGACTGAACTTTAATTTCCCAGGAGGTAGATCCATCATCCATCCAACACTTATGCGGAGGTAAATTAATGAATAAAATAGATAAAATGATTGCATTTATAATCCGGCTACCGGTAGCACTTTTTTGCTGTTGTAAACCACCTCAAAGCACTTTTGACCCAACAGACATGCCCCCTAAGGAGTATACTATACACTACACATAAAGCAGACCTAACGGCAACTACAGAGATGCCCCTAAAAAAGAACAACTCCGAAGTCTTCGTTTAACCTATTTTATGCACGTCTGAAAACCTTAAATAAACAAAAACAACCGGACAGCATTCACAAAGACGGCAATTTTACCCTTGGGACAGAGGACAGACGTACTATCAACAACTCATGGTGCCAAATATATGGCACTCCAAGCGTGAACCACAACGCCAGGGAACTTCAAGACCACCAATGGGCGCTCTGAAAGGTTTCGAGTACCAGGGAGTGGCGACGGAATCAGCCAGGGAGGGTAGAGCAATGTGGCCGGTATATCGTCTGTCGCCCTGGATTGCTGGGTGGGTGAGACGCACGTTGAACGTTTGCAAGGGAGAAACACCTTTGTCATACATGGGAATCCTGGTGAATGCTCGCTGAATGAATGGATTTTCACATGAACAACTGACAGATGCAACACACAGACATCTGGACATATCTACTGCCTAATGCATTGGATTGTGGAGATAACTTGAACGAATGGCATAGAAACGATGGAAACATTAGAGGGAGGAGGAATAGAGTCTCAGAGTGAGAGTGAGAGTGAGAGAGAGAGAGAGAGAGAGAGAGAGAGAGAGACAGAGACAGAGACAGAGACAGAGACAAAGAGAGAGACAGAGACAGACAGACAGAGACAAAGAGAGAGACAGAGACAGACAGACAAACACACACACAGACACACACACAGACACACACACACACGCACACACACAAAGACAGACAGACGGACGGATGAACGGACCGACGGATGGGCAGACGGACAGATACGGACACTTCAGAGAGACTGACAGAAAGACAGTGACAAACAGAATCAGATAGAAATAGAAAGGTAGGCAGACAGTGAGTGGTGACAGATAGACTAATGGACAAGAAGCACAGGAGGAATCGTAATACAGGTTCTACATAATATATCAACATAATAATATAAAAGTATGAATCTAGACTCTAGATCTATCTAAAATGAAACATAGTCACCCGACAGAGGCGTGTCCTTTCCATTGACCATGCTGCAGCTGCCATCTTGGACCCATCAGACGCTTGTCCCATCGAAAAACTGTCAAACTTTCTCTGGTGCGTTCACTGTCACTGGCATGATGTTGAAGGAAAGGCAAATCATATCGAGTTTAATTAAAACGACATTAGATTCTGTCAAATTGTACATCTAGATCTAGATTCGCCACAATTTCTGCAAGAATCTTTCAAAAAACTCAGAACACAGATTTTACAGAACCCGGCTGACTCCATATTTGACCGGCCTCTAATGGTAAATGGTAGACCTAGGCCTAGCCTTTCTCGTTCTGTCGTGGTCGAGTCTCGCGGAAATCGTGAATGGCCTCGGTTTGAGACAAAACTCCTTGCATTTGTTGCTCATGTGTATCGTAGTCGTAGGCCTAATAGCCTTGCTGTTGATTGTGTGTTTGCATGTTGTGTGTGTACACTCTTGTGAGAATGTGTTTGTTTTAATATTAAATAACGAATCGAGGTGTTGTCACCAATGTCATTGATGTTCATTTTGAAACGCGCAAAGAAAGGCAGGATAGCTATGCATGAAGATCTGCGTATATATTAATAGATCTAGATCTATGTGTTGTAGCCGTTTGTTTTACGGAATTTCTGTTCTGGCTATAGGTATATGAATGGCTAGATGGGTGGATACATTTGTGTTGAGAGGTGCTATAGAGAAAGGTACCTACATATAGCAATTGGTATTACCCGGTATCAAGGAATTGAATCTGAACGGCTTACAAACAGTGAATCAAGATATGCCTTTCTTTAGTATGAAATGAGCCTTTAGGAAGAATGAAATTACAGGACTTGCTAACTTAGGAATGGACGATTTACTTGGATGGACGAATCTATTAATTGTATACATGTACCATAAACAGATATATCACCATACATTATAAAGTGCGGCAGGACGATTTAGTTTCCTAGAGAAGCGTAATAACAGTTTGATAAGATCGTGTAGGTACTTGTACTGTTTGCTTTTTTATTTTGTGTGAATACCTGAATAAGCTAACATATTTTGGGCTCATAAAACAGAAAACAAAAAATAAAACCAAAAGGAATCGTTTCAAAATGAATTGAGTTAATGGGACAAACTGGCAATTATCCCACTTCGGGTTTATTGTTGTTGTTGTTGTTGTTGTTGTTGTTGTTTTGTTTCTTGTTTTGTTTTTTAAAGGAACAAAATCCCATGAAAAGAAAAAAAACCGTAATGGCCCGTCGTCCAGATCGCTTTTACAATATATTACAACGTCCGCTATCAAGACTTATCATTTATAAACAACAGAAATCAATCAACCAAGCAAAGACCAGTACCTGCCCCTACCATTGAATCCACCTCTGAGAATGAGAAAACACACTCTCGCAAGTCACACAATGTATTTGAAGCCCATCTAGCGAACACAGAGTGTGACGGCATTTTGGATAGAGAGTGTCAATATCAAAGATGGATTCTTGTCGTCACCTGGAAATAATGCACCTGGGTCTAAAGCAAATAAACAAACAGGCAATACATGAACCAGCCCATCCGACCAATCAAACGAAAATTTACGAATACATGTATTAGATATCAATTGTCAGTCTATTAAAAACAAAAGTGCATCCTTATTGATCTTGGTTGAACAAGAAAATCCAGACATAATCATCGGCACATAATCTTGGTTGGATCCTTCTAGTAAAGATAATGAGTCTTTTCCACCCAACTATAATATCTACCGTAAAGACCGTAATATACATGGTGGGTGAATCTTCAAAGCTAAGTCAGGAATTTAAAAGCTCTTTTGTAACTCAACTTGTGGAGGAGTGCGAGATAATTTGGTCAAAAATAGAAATCCAAGATTGTAAAAATCTATTTACCTATGCGTATTATCGTCCAAAAAAGTGATGAAGAAAGCCTTGCAATTTTTATCAAATCTCAAAAAAAAAAAAAATAATAAAAAAAAAAAATAAAAAAAGTTCCACTCGAAACATCCCCGGAGGGCAATTGGTCTTTTGATTTTTTAACAGAAAACCGAGCGTCAGCCGCAGGAACAGCGCCGCAAACGGAGGCAATTAGTGTAAATAACCTTACCCAAGGGTTAAATCACAATGTCCCACACGGGATTCGAACCACGATTCTTTCGGTTGTCAGCCCAAAGCGCAACCATTTGCGCCACTGTGACCTCTCTATCCATAAAGCAACAACAACCACCAGCAATGGTATAATCGTTATAGGGGGTGACTTCAACCTCCCAGGGTGGGACTGGAGGAGAAAATCCCCATAAGAAAAAACGCCACATAGCCAGTCTCATTATGGTTTTAGATGATTGTGCTCTCGAACAGCTTATCGAAGAGCTTACGCGCCTTGATAACACCTTGGACTTAGTGATAACCAACGGCGCAAGTCTCGTCAAGCAACAGAGAGTCTTCCCGGGCACCTCAGATCATGATGCAGTGTGTATTGAGCTCGACATCAAGCCTATAAAGAACAAACAAAAACCGAGGCTTATCCCGCTTTACAAGAGGGCCGACTGGAATGGTCTTAGAACGCCACAATGAAACAATGATGGGCGAATCTGAGAACCAAACAACACTAAAGGTCGAGGAGCAATGGATGAAATTGAAAACTGCCATAGAATCAGGAATTTAAACACACATCCCCCACAAACTGTGTAAACCAAAGAATAGTCAGCCTTGGATCAATTGCAATATCAAAAGAATAATTAAACGCAGGAATATGTTCTACAAAAACAGATAAATTCGAATGATCCAAAACACAGAGGAGAATACAGAAGCTTGGAACATCGAGTAGGAAAAGAGATACGGACCCAATACTGGAAATACTTGGAAGACGTGTTTATTCCAAATGAAAATGAAAACCCTTATAGTGGCATAAAGAGATTTTGGATATTCATCAAGCACAATGAAAGCTACAGCAACAATATAACCCAGATTGTGAAGGATGGAAAAATATTCACCACTTCAACTGATAAAGCCACAACCCTCAACGAGCACTTTCAATCAATATTTTCCAAAAGCAGCCTTAAACCTAAAACAGGACAATCAGTGGAAAATCTAATGGATAAAAGTTGCTACATTGGTGAGAACCAACCAACCATAGCAGATATAAACATTACAACAAAAGGTTAGTAAAAGTTCTCAAAAGGTTAGATCCTTCGAGAGCCTGCGGACCACACAATATCCAGTCGACAGTTTTGAAAAAAAAAACACACCAAAAACCCAGACACCATAGCACTCTATCGCTGGGTAATATATCAGAAATCACCTGACACTCGTGAAATTTGCAACGACTGGAAAATGACAAATTTAGTCCCAATTTACAAGAAAGGACCTATAGATGAAGCGGCAAACTATCGACCAGTGTCCTTAACATGTATTTGAAGTAAACTCATGGAACATATATTTTTTCTAGTAGTCAATAATATAATGAAGCATGTAGATTCACACAACGTCCTGTGCGACTTACAACACTGGTTCAGAGCGAAACGATCTTGTAATACACAACTTACTGACTCTATAGATGATGTGACGAAGTCCTTAAAATAAGGCCAACAAAAAAATGTCCTCGCAATTTACACATTTGCTTTCGGCCTACAAATGACAAAACGATATCTCCTTAGCCACTGTGTAGGAAGTTTAGATATAGAATCACAGTATTATGTCAGAATCTTCAATAGTGAAGGCAGACGTTATACGGCAGATGCAGATGCAGATGCATTTCTGTCCTTATCATTCTCACAGCAAAGCACGGACTGTTCTTCATAATCATAATTACTTTCTTATTGCCTGAATTACTAGCTTTAATCTTGTCTTCGCACACGAAGTTCAGTCAACAAAACTTTCTTCTCCTATACTATAACTTAATAAAAGACGGTGGTTCTTCAGTTGAGTTCTAGTATTTCATAGAATAAGCCCAATAGAAGATCACACAATTATATTTGCTGAGTAAAGAGAACACATTATTATAATTATTCTTTGAGAACTGAAATTATTGATTGCTTTTTAGGCTATGGCGGCTTCGGCGACTTTCTGTTCAGTTCGTTTCATCCACTCACACAAAGACTTCATTGAAATTACGTAAAATGGTACACAACTAAGCATGGATAACGTTTTATGTGTGAAAGAACGTGGACCCGTGACTCCTTCATCCTCTGTCTCTGCCACCCATCCCCCTTATCCCCATTTTCTCTCCTCCTGTTCCTCCTCCTCCTGTTCCTCCTCCTCCTGTTCCCCCTCGTCATCATATTTCTCCTCACCATTATCATCGAGATTTCTATGGTTTGCTGAAAAACGTGTTTATCTTGCCAAGTCACGGCGCCTTTTTGCGATATGAAGTCGTAAGTTTCTCCCTCTCTCTTGTAGTGCCTTTTGTGCCGATCCTTATCTGGGCCGCTCAAGCGGGTTAAAAATGTTTGTGTCGATTCAATTGGACGTGTGTCTTCTGAGGTGTCCTCTTTCAACAAGCTCCTCGGTGTTCCCTGTATTTTTATAAAATTGTGGAGAAATGCCAAGGCCTTGACAATGTGATGAAGAAGTAGTTGCCACATTTCAGTCAGTTGCTCTTGAAAGCCTGTAATTATACATTAAAATTTCTTTCACACAGGTCACATTTATGACAATAAGATTTCATTATATTACAACACATTCCAAAGAGTTTACTCCTGGCATCCATCATTAATTTATCTCAAAGCTCAACAGGGTCCACTTGGATGTGTACCGCGGCCGTTGTCGGCCGTCCGATTTTGGTGTGAACGTGTGCCGTTGTCGGCCGTCCGATTTTGGTGTGAACGTGTGCCGTTGTCGTCCGTCCGATTTTGGTGTCACCAATACTAGATAATTATGCGCACGAAATAGTTATTAGCAGAATCAATAAAAGAGCTCCAATTATTTTGAGATGCAACTATCAGCATTGTGGAAAAAAATGAGACTGGAATCAAAGTATGACAACTTCTAAAAGGAACTGGCAGTGGTAATGATGAGCAGGGTGGGCATACCATGGAGCAGCTTTAAAGGGGAAATGTGTTTAATAGGGGATAATATAAGTTTAAGGGGACTGGGGTTTACAAGGGGATACTGACTATAAAGGGGACATGAGTTTAAAAAGGACGTGATTTTAAGGGAGACACGCCTTTTAAGGGTACATGATTTTAAGGGGACGTGCCTTTTAAGGGTACATGACTTTAAGGGAGACACGCCTTTTAAGGGTACATGACTTTAATGGGGCGTGCCTTTTAAAAGCATATGACTTTAAGGGGGCGTGCTTTTTCAGGGTACATGACTTTAAGGGGGGACATGCGTGTAAAATGGTCATAACGTTTAGGGGACATGACTTTTAAGGGTACATGAATTTTAAGGGTACCTGAGTTTTAAGGGTACATGAGTTTTATGGTACATGAGTTTTAAGGGTACATGAGTTTGAAGTGGGCATGAGTTTAAGGGCACATGAATTTTAAAGGGCATGAACTTTGAGAGATGTGTCATTAAAGGGGAGCCTATACGGGATTTAAGGGCATGTGAAATTTAAATGGTCATAAGATTTAAGGGCGCATGAGATTCAGGGGCACATTAGATAAATATTAAGGACACACGGGATTTAGGTGAATATAAGATTTGAGGAAACATGAGATTTAAGGACACGTGATTTTTAAGGGCTCATGGGAAAAAAACGGCACATGGGAAATAAGGGCACATGGGAAATAAGGGCACATGGAAAGTAAGGGCATAGGTTATTTAAGGACTCAAGGGGGAACCGAAGCTGATAAAACGTTGTTGGGAAAGGCCTGTGATTCAAAGCATAAAAAGCGAAAAGTAAATTAAACGATAACAGTGGGACAATGCACAGACGTCGTCAACATTTTACCAAATGAACCATTATTGAAAACAGGTTATCGGTGCTTTATACACCTTCAGAACAGTTTGTTTGAATAGCACTGGAAAAAGCACCGAATGAGTCGGTAATTTGAACTGCATACGGAAGCATTTCAACTGTGCGTGACTTTTATTGTTGTTATTCATCAATTGTTCTCTCTGCACACACACACACACACACACACACACACACACACACACACACCCGACGATAAAACATAAAACACATACAGACTCACACACCCTTCACGCACTCGACCTTATAGTTTGAAACACACTCCGTAGCATCGGCTGATTTTCTCCCACCGTACTTTGTTGACAAAAGGGGCGATCAATGTTTATAATGAATTGAGTTTTTCGATTCCTGGCTGAGCACCGCTTCCCGTGGGTGCCTATATAGGGCCGATAATGTAACTGTAACTCACTATTCCCATAAGTCCTTTCATACCGCCTGGCATTATCAGAAAAAAACTGGCCGTTTCTCATTGTTAATAGCAACCTGGCATATTTTGTAGAAGACTGCTAGCTAGATTCCTTTCTAAAAGGAATGTCCTAGTGGATGGAAGGCATTTAACCATGGAATGTGTTTAATTTTACGAATATATTTCTAACACTAGTTGTCTTTTTTTTGTAATGTACATTATAAGGTCTTCTTGGTAATTCCCTCATAACTTTCACTCATTTCGATGCGTTGCATTCATCTCAGCAGTTAGCAGGTTTGAATAATATGTGCAAAGGGATTCACCTTCTCTGTAACATCACCTGTTAGTACGGCAGCAAATATACAAGGATCCAGTACAACAGGAAAACTTTTCTTGCAGATGAAATTGAAAGTGGTTCAATTGACAGATATGGAAAGTGTTGAATAATAACCATATACTCGTATTTAAATAGCTACAGCCCCCTGGCGGTAGTTGCATTATCATGTCGGGCAATAACTTTAACGATACTTTTTCACAAAGTGTAGGAATAACCAATACGACGATAGGACTCATGATCCTGATTGAAAACGTCGTACTCATCCTAGTAATTAGCACAGCACCTAAACTCCATAGCACCAAATACATCTTCACATCTTCCATGGGAGTCACCGATGTGTTCGTTGGAGTGTTTGCAATCATTTCCGGAGTTGTGAATTTTCCATCGTTGCCTTCCTGGTGGGGAGAATGTGGTCAGGTACAGGCTGTGGTCAATCTGACGTCTGCTGGCATGCTGATGCTGTCCATTGTCCAGATGGCCATTATTGCCATAGAGAGATTTCTATACATCGCTCATCCTTTTTTCTATCAAAGATGGCTAACACCAAGGGCTATTCGACGGACATTGGCCATATTTTGGCTTCTGGGTCTGATCTATGTTTCATCATTCTTCTTGGTGCTAAGATTCATGTACGGTGGAATTCCTTTATTCCCAACCGAAAGCATTCCGCTCTCAGTGAATATTATTTACCTCTGGGTTCCATATATCTTTGTAACGTGTATAACATGCATCTTTTACGCAATGATTCTTTTCCAGGTAAGGAGACACAGATTGTCATTGAAAAGCCTTGGGGCATCAAAGCATGTGTCGAAGTGGAATGAAGTGGCGAAGAGTTTGAAATTCTTTCTGACAGTGTTTGGCATTTACTTCCTAATGACAAGTCCGTACTTTATAAATAACTTAATTGAGGTAGTCATTGGAGAATACAGGAATTTACGTAAAGCTGCTGTTCATTTGATTTTTTTAAATTCTGCGACCAATTTCTGGATTCTACTGATCGTTGATAAGCTATTCAGGAAAACCATTCAAGCCCATCTGGGCAAAGTAAAAAAATATTTACGGGAAGGGATGTGTGAATCGAACACCATAGATTAGAGTAAAGAAAGTTATGCCATTCACCAAATTTTCAGTTCAGTTTGCAAAGTAATATGTAGTCATTGGGCCACCAGAACACCCCCCCCCATTCCCCCCCTCCCCTGGGGGAATTTATCACTAGGTTTTCCTGATATAGCAGTTGCTAACGTATAAAAATCCACTTGTTATAGTTTTATAAAGTGTAGCCTTCACTGAGTTATTGCCCCTGAAAGGTCATTTAGTGCAAAAATCAACTATTTTTTAAAA
>JBCHJU010445213.1:0-13206 GCA_039654505.1 Plocamopherus imperialis
AGAGGGGGGGGAGAGAGAGAGAGACAGACAGACAGACAGACAGACAGACAGACAGACAGACAGAGACAGAGACAGAGATAAAGAGGTGGGGGATTGAAAATGAGAGAGAGTTGAGGGAGGGCAGAGAGTGAGAGAATGGAGTTAGAGGATATTGTCATAGATTCACAGATAAGATAGTCTAACAGCATGGCAGGGGGAAGATGTGAGAGAATGCAATAATTTTAAACATATGTTTAATTTTCGTTTTTATTAGAGAACTGCAATAAAAATGCTTTTCCATTTACATTCACAGGTTGCCAGATTTGCTTCAAGAAAAAGAGCCTTCGAACGCATCATTATCATCGGACGATTCATGGAGTTGATAGTGACAGGACTTGTACAGATCCAAAGATGAATTTAGTTAGAGGAGATTTTTTTTTTTTTAATAAACACCAAAATTAAGTAAAAGACTTGTTGATATTTATTACCTTTATTTATTGTGTTAAATTCTACAATAGAATCAATCTTTGCCATATTTCTGTTGAAACCCAAGGGAATTAATTTCAAAATTCAAATGATTACAAGACGTAGTTGAGTTTTGATCCATTTTTGTCATTGCAATTTCTTTGGTACGTCTTTGTTGTTGGTTTAGGGGGAATGAATAGAAATCGGTCCTCAGCTTTTTGGCTTTTAAGATAAGTAATGAAGGAAAAGCTTTACACCAAATTGCATTTGGCCAGCTGCTGAAGCATACAAAAATTGTTTGTTTGTTTTGAGTTTTTTTTGCATAGTTTTGTTAACATGCTTTCTTTACCTTCCTTTCTTTCTTTTTCAGCATGTTTTTACAGCTTTTGTTCATTATTTACTCATCTAGGGGTTTTTTCTTTCTTTTTTCATGTGTGTGTTTTTTATTTTTAGTTGTTAGAAATACTGATTAGATTCTTTCATTTTTATATAAATATTATAGAGAAGGTGTTTTGTTTTTAGTTAAAAATTTTCTCTCTCCTTTGCTGACTTTTTCTTCTATTTTTTCTTCTCCTTTTTTCTTTTTTTCTTTTCTTTTATTTTTTGTCTCTTTTTTGTTGTTGTTGCTGCAGCTGTTTTTCCATTGTAGCATGACTCAAGGTTGATTACGTTCACATCTGTACAAAAACGAGTTTGTTTTGGTTGTTGGGGTGTTTCTTTCGTTTTGTTTTGATTTTGCTTACATTGTCTTTTTGTTCTTTCATGTTTGTTTTGTTTTGCTTGTTTTTTGGGGGGTTTCTCCTATTATAAAAGTTATAACTGGAATTGGCCAAAATTTTGCTGAGGTGAAGGTTGATAAGATTTATGAGTGAATTAATTATTTAAACCCTATATTGAATGCAGATTGTGATACAATGAAATAGTCTGTGTTTACAGTATCATCTTTTTTACTGCTCTCATTCTATCTTAGAGATTTTCTTTCATGAGACTAATGGAAGTAAAAATATTTAAATGGTTTCCTTTAGAAATCTCAGTAATTTGCGGAAATGGCAACATGAGATAAAACCAAAGAAAGCACAGATTATTTGAATGGTGAACTGTAGAGGGCTAGTGTTTGTCACTCTTAAATTAAGCGCTAAAAAATTGTGAGTGTAAGCATCTGATGTAGAAAGTTATTGCTCCTAAAATCATCTCATTAGCAAGACTAGAGGAGGATGTGTCAATGTGTGTGATTTAAGGTACAAAAACACTGGCCTATGCAGAAAGCTGACTCAGAACATGTCAATAAAGGAGTCATGGTAGATATTAATATTAATTGTCTGATGTTCATTATAAAAGGTGCTAAACTGGAAGTTTCAAGCACTCTCTCCTCCCTGTCGATTTTTTTTCCTCCCATCACACTCTCCCTTCTTCATGGTCACTGAAATGGCAGCCATTGCTAAGTTTCTGCTGTAATATCACAATGCTATTCACAAAAAAGTCTAAGATAGTCTTAGTCTTCAAAATAGCTGACAAACTTTATTAGTAGTTGAGTATTCTTGTCAACAGGCCTAAAGTGATTTTTTTTAGTATTTGATATTAGTATTGTACATTTAAATTAATCCTTGAAATCTTCTGTGTCTTTACTGTATTTTATTTTTGGTAGGGAAAAATCTGCAAAATCTGCATCTATTGGCTTTGAAAAGAATGGTTATTTTATTTCTAGCTCTTTGTTCTTTGAGGATAAAAATGTTGTAAGATAATAGGCAAAAAGATACACTTGTGAACATCAAAACTCTTTATTTGGTCTCTTAATTAAGAATTTATCAATCAAAGAGAAATGATTATCTCTAGGTTGTAAGACATCTAAATTGGAACAAATGTGACATATGTTGTTGGGTTTTTTTTTAGCTACAGTAAAGGGTTGAACAAGAATTATAGACAATCATGTTAATTTTTAAAATTGCCCGTTACATGACGCTTTTGGTATGAGTTAGTACAATAAGAAGTATAATATTTTTTAAACTTTCAAAACCCCAATTTGAGTCGTGTTTGTTACCATTGTTCATGTGATCAACTCGGCTTTTTTGTATTATATTGAAGAAAGGTGCTTCCTGAGGCTTCCGTTTATTGAAATATGAAGATTTATTTCATTTCAAAATACTACGTAAACGTCAATTTGTTGTAAATTTTGTTTAAACATCAGTTTTAATGTAAATTCCTTTTAAGCTTCAGTTTTGTTGATTGTTCCTTTATTACAATTGTTTTTGTTGTTATTTCCTTAAAAATCAATTTTCTTGTAAATTCCTCTCAACATGAGTTTTGTTGTTAATTCCTCTAAATCATTTGTTTCCCCCTTAAACAGTTACTTTTTTGTAATTGTCCACCTGAGTCCTCTTTGTTTCAATAGTAGTTGCATGAGGATAGAAACTCAATTATGTTGACTTTGCTCTTTGTTACTGATTTTGTTTTGTTTGTTGTTTTTTTTTGTGTGTTTTTTTTTTTTCGTTTTGAAAACTTGATTTGACTTGAATTATTATTTATTCATGGTTGATGTGTTAAAGTGTGTTAATGGGAGTAAATAATTGAAATTAATGAGCCATGCAAATTAAACATTTACAAAATGTTGTTTTGTCTTTTGACTTTTATTATTTTATGTGCTGTTGTTTGTCATTTGGTTAGTGGTTATAGATTATAACATTTTATGAATACAATTCCTTACCAATAAGCAACATTACGCGAAAAAGGCAGTGAATTGAAGGAAAGAAAGTAGATATAAATAAAACGTTTCTAAAACCCTGAAATTCCCTGATCATCCCCTCCCTTCTTATTAAATTCATATTATGGATCCATAATGCCTCAATGGAATTATTACTTGGTTTAATAAGAATCAATTTTCAATTACTTTTCTTTTTTATTTTTATTTTCTGTTGTTGTTTTTTTATTTGGTTTCTCTTTGAATTTTTTAAGTTTTGTTTTGTTTTTTATTTGTTTTGTTTTGTTTTGTTTTGTTTTTATTTGTTTTTTCTTGATTTTGATTTTTTTTCCCCTGGTTTTGTTTAGTTTTTTCCTGGTTTTCCAGTTTTGATGCCAATTTTTTCCCATATTTTGGGTGTTATTTTGTTGATTTTTATCTACATTTTCACGTGTTAAGTAACACTTCACAATAATCTCAGATAAGCACTAATGAAGTATAACCAACTTTTATCTAAACAAATTCACAAGTTGCAATTCAAGTCGTTAATCACACTTGTTTAGCTTCACTACAATTTTCCTTGATATTGTGTTTCCCACATGGATTTGTTTTACTCTGCACCTTTGCACACACATACTAATGTAGTTCTCATTGCACTCTTTGTATGAGACATACGTAGCACTTATACTTTTTTATGTTCCATTCTCTGATTACTGCCAAAATTCCCACAGAAATTTCTAGAAAGCCTTGTTTTGAAAGTAAAAGAAGATTTTTTTCATGTCTTATTTCTTGTTTAATTACAATTTCTTTTCTGTTTTTCATCAGTTTGTTTTGTCTCTACTTAAGTGGCATTTTTCTTAGATAACTGACAATTGTTTATCAGTTGGGCCTCAAGTATATAATAGCATAGCCTCACATCAATGAAATTGTATGATGCACTGTCATTGCACGAGACGTACTTTTTGAAATTTTTGAAAGTCTCTAGGAAAGTTCTTAAAAATTTCCATTAAATCAGCCATATACATGAAATTTTTTTTTACTCTGAAAAATTGTAAAAGAGCCAAGACCAATAGACTTCAGATTCCTTTCAAATAAAAATGAAACAGCTATGAATAATATGAAGAAAGGTTTTGAACAAATTTTGTGAGCAATTTTTAGAAAATGCACTATAACAATCACTCATATTTTCTTGTCAAATTTATCACTTACATGAATAGTGGTTTTAATATCTATACTGGTAATTAAATACTGTATGTTTCTTAGAATTGATATAAGAGAGCAGACGTCATTGACGTGATAAAGTTGTCATTAAAATGAGTGAGATCTGCAATATTGAATGAAATGCACCATAATAATCATTCACGGTATCTTCATTCAATATATTATGATTCATCGTGATATTGGCTCTAGTATTTTTTGTTTTAATGAAATTGTGTCTGCTGTCGCCCAATCTAATAACATAAATCCTGCACTTCTAGTTTGTCGTACAAGAATGATATAACCCTTATATTAATTTAAATAATTAATTAAAGAAAATTGTAATCGGTTCGTGACACTGTAAGTTATAAATAAGAAAAATGATATTCATTTCAAGATTGTTTTGTTCAAGACTACTCAAAAATGCAATAGACTGTTCAACACACAGAATTAATTAATTCAATCTTTATTGCCAATTTTGGCCATGATTCACCCAAATGAAATTTCTTCAATTGATAAATGAAGAGAACAAAAAAGTAAAGAAGATTTCTCTTGCAATTCAAATTAAGGAAGATTTTCTGATGGTTCTGACTGCTATTTTATGATTTGCATACAGTGGTCATTTTCTTACTAATGTAAAACAAATCATTTTAATAAAATCTATTCTGCAACCTAGCAATGTTCATTCTCACTTTTAGGATAAACCAAATATTCCACACAAAATACATGTAATATTGAAATGTGAGATTAGATAAACAGGTATAAAATACATTGAAAGGTGAAATTTGATAAGTAAAAAGTAGACAGTGATCAAAGTCAAATAGTGAAGTCTGTTTGCATGATATCAAAGCATGCTTAGGTTAAAACACTTAGATCTGGGTATGATGAACAAGTAAGAATTATTTAGAAAATCACAAGAACTAAACCAAAAAGGGATGAAAGAAAGGAAATCAAGAGGATACATTTACTTACAAGGTAAATGTTTTAATTGGTGTACATACATAAACATGATTCTTTTCAAACTGTTCATTTAAAACTATTATGGGCAAAAGAAATTTTGTAAAATATTCATTTTCTGCCTTTGAGCCATCAAGAAGGAATTTTAGTCATTACAAAAATCAACAAATCAAAAAAAAGAAAAATCTGTGGAAGCATGGGGGACTCAACCTTTCCATGGTCATCTTGGGTGTTTTCCCATTTGATCCTTATCACATTTTTTGACGTAATTTGTCCTCTTGAGCACACCTTCTAACTTCATGATTTGATGACAATCTCCACAACAGAATCACATTCCAAATAAATGTTACAGATTTTCATGTAATATACATGTATAGGTAAAATGATTTTGTATTTTCTTTAGCCTCTACTGCAATTGCCATGGATTATAGCTAAAGACAAAAAGATATTAGTATATATCATTTTAATGCTTTCTTTGAATAAGCTTCCTATTATAAAAGAAAAAGACTGTCCCATAAATACTTCAGAGTTTCACTAAATGCCCTGCTTAGGGTTTTCTTAACATACGTACAAAATGAATGTACAATTTTATTGTTGTCTGGTCAATTCACTCTACAGTCATCTTATCTACATGATGATTTTCTTGTCACAGGGAAGGTGTCTCTAAAGCACATGAGTAAAGAGGAATTTGCCGATGCCGTCAAGAAGATGTCAAAGAAAGATTTGAAAAATGCCATTAAGCACATGTCCAAAGAGGACATCAAAGAAGCCGTGAAGAACATGTCGAAGGAGCAGCTGAAAGAAGCCATGAAAAACATGTCCTCGGAGCAGCTTTCAGAGGCTTTCAAGAACTTGTCCAAGGAGCAGGTTCAGGAGGCGCTTCAAGGAATGACCAGTGAACAGCTCGGGGAGGTGCTGAAGAACATGTCGAAGGAACAGCTGCAGGAGGCCCTGAAAACCCTGTCCAAAGAGCAACTGAGGGAAGCTCTCAAGAACATGAGTCGGGAAGAGATTGAAGCTTTAAGGAAAGCCGGAAAACTGGATGGTAAGTGTGGGAATCAAATTATCATCATCCTTTTTAATCAATTTATTATGATGACTGCATGCATAATTAACACAATGGTAATAATGATGATAACAATGATGATAACAATAATGAGAAGAAACGATTTCAAAATCTCTCAAGTTCCTTCATTGTGAGAATAGACTGAAGAATTTTGATCTGCCAACTAACGGTTTGTTCCTTTAAAGGGAATTTTTATATAGTGCAATATCCACTAAATGAGCTCAAAGCCCTTTAGAAGGGTTCCCCAATCATCAGCAACACATAACATGAAGGACAAGAAAGGCCTCCTGTTAGGCAATAGTACAATTTTTCGGTCCCAAACAACACTGTGAACATCAACTACTCATTTTACACCCGGGTGTAGTAAAAAAAAAAGTGTCTTAAGAGCCTATTCCAAGGACTCTGCACAGCGCCCGGAGAGATTCGAACTCAGGACCTCACAGTCACTAAACGAATTGTCTTCCATTGCACTACAAAGCCACACAAGCTTAAGCATTGTTGATAAATTCATTGACAGGTATAGAGGGCATAGACGATATCATCAGCCCATATGACAAGAGTGATGACTCTTCAGATTCTTCTGATGGAGAGGGTGGCAAGAAAAAAAAGAAAAAGAAAAAACGATCTGACAGTGCATACAGGTAATATTGATAGGTGAAAAGAACATCAACAAGGCAAAGTTGTTGTTTTCTTTTTTGAAAGTCTCCTTTAATAGGACAAACAAATCTTAAATTTTGAAGTTTAAATTAACTATAAAATATTAATGAAAATAAAGCCAGGAGGAAAAAGAGAAATAAATATTTTATCTAGTCTTAATTTATATTGAGCTCCACTGTGGCCTTTTTTTTAATTAGGTAACATCAATAGTAAATGTAATTCAATTAATTTCAAATTACTTTATTCTTCCCAAAAAAGGAAATTATTGTGCAGACATAGTGTATGCAATTTAAAAGGAAATAATATTCTTGTAAAATGTAGGTATATAGATGAAAGCAAATAATATAATTGAAAATGAAGCTATCATAACATAATAATATGTTCATACAAAAATTTGAGGCAACATAATGAATAATATATTAAGGTAAATTTTATACCGGGTAACCACATTTATCCATTATTTTTGAGATGGCATATGCTTGAGGATAAAAATGAACAGAAATGCCGTTAGCTTCTAGTCTTTATACAAATGAATCTGTTGTATAATCATAATAATTCTCTCACACCTTTTGATAATGAAGTTGATGAGGATGTGTTGGATGATCCTTAGCATCTTAACGTCTACAAGCATGAAATCAACAATTTTAAAAATAACTTTTTTTTTTCATAACAGCTACTACAGTATAACAAGTGAAGGAGGCACACGATATGTAAGGAGGCGACGCAGACGGCCAGACGGGACTTACAGTGACAGTGAGGCATGTCCAAGCGATGAGGAGCGCAGGTAGCTTTTCTTGTTATGGTAGTTATTCTTGTTCAGTAGTTACCACTTAAATCCCCATCGCATAAATGCTCATTTCAGTTTAATGCCTACTACGTACACGAACAAAATTGTTTCCTATTAAACTCACCCCTTTAAATGAAGTGTCAAATGTCGGATAAATGTCCGTTTTATCTCAGCATAGCCATACGCCGTTGTGTAAAAGCAACTTTCAATGAGACAGATTTTTTACAACATGCTAAGTAAACAAAAGAAGTTAGAAACTTTTATTTGTTATAAACCCTTCTTCCAGTGAAAAAAGAGATGGAAAATGGCACTAGAACCTTCTTCATGCCCAATACTATTATAAGGGAAATAACATCATCCCCACTTATCAGTCTTTTCAAAAGTGTTCGGAATTTCCATCTCGAGCCTGCTCGTTAATTGCCCGCGTCATTTAAATATCTTTTTTGTCTCCATCCCGACTGCTGGGTATTCAACAGGTAACTACTATTATGGTCTGTTGTCATAAGGTAGCTATTCTCATAATGGTCTGTTCCCAAAACACATGATGACTTCCACGGCTGACAAGTTAATTTATTCTATTGAATATTGCTTTGTTAATCAATGTGAAATCAGTCAATGTGACATGCACAATTTCTGAAGCTGAACTTTACATTGTGTCCACAGATTTGCAATTGAGAGTTAACATTGATATACCAGTAAATTTGAAAGGCAGTCATCAATATTTTTAAAGCTGTGTGTTCCAATTCTTCCCTCATAGACGTGCTGGCTCAGGTCGTAGCAAGAAAAGCAAAAAGTCTGTCGCTGGAAAATCAAAGAAAGACAAAAAGGACAAAGAGGGGGAAGATGGAAAGTCGGACACAAAAGGAGGAAAGAAGAAAGGAGGGAAAGGGGGGAAAGACAAGGACACTGAAGGAGGCAAGAAAGGCAAGAAAGGAAAGGGAGGCCAAGACGGAGATGGGGATAGCGATAGTGATTACAGTATCCGTTCCGAGGTAAGTTGTTATGGAGTCAAGTGGTAGCAGGCCATTTTTTTTTTTTTTTTTTTTTTTGTAGACATGGACAAAAATATTTAATTAAGTCACTGACCATCATTGTCACATGGGTGTGATCATTGTAGATGTAAGCTATAGTACAAGTGTCGCACACGTGTGATTGTAACATTGCCATATCATAATTATAGAAAGGTTGCATATATGCAATTGAGGTAATGTGCATTCTCTTGGTCTATCTGTATACTTTCATTTGATACCAAAATGAGCTCTCAGGGCTTTTAACCTCATGATGATCTTTATTGAAATTAATGAATGCTATTGCATTGGTGTCAGGCTATTTGATGTGAACTCCTCATATGCTTTCTTTCTTTGCTTCAGGTGAGTGCTGGTGGCACTAGGAGACAAATAAAGATGAAACGGATCCGTGACGAGGAGGGCAACGTGGTTGGTTACGGCGACCCAGTGCCTTATGACTACAGGGCTGAGTCTGTCGCTGGGCGAAGAGGTGAGTACATGTATGTAGGAAAAGCTGTTTTAGACAACTGTATCAAATCAGAGATACTGGTTTTCTTGATAAATCCAAAAGTCCGAACTTGTGATATTGTCTGGATTTTTTTTGTCAGATTTTTCAACCTAAGCAAATGTGTTTGTGTACAAATTAAAAAAAAAAATTATTGATCAACTCAACTTTTAAAAATTTGGAATCAATCATTTTTAAGTGTTGTCTTCATAGCAGTGGCCATAATCTGGTTTTTCTCTCTGTTCTTATGTTTCATACTGTGATTTGATAAGTCTGCCAAAGTTATAAAGTTTTCCTCAAGGCTGGTGTTGTTATTCTATTCATGATTTTCTTGATCCTGTCTTTTTTCCCCTTTATTTCTTTGTCCTGTTTTACTTTTCAGTGTAGGGGCTTTAGGTACCTGAACTGATTTTTCTTCGGTCTTATACATCCTGCATTTTTCTGTTCCCCTCTGTTAAAGATAAATTTAGTTTCTTCAGACGCCTTTTTGTGTTTTTCTCCCACTTTCTGTGAGGTCTGCCTTTAAGTTTCTTACCCTGGGTTTTAGTGTTATACAGTGATTAACAGCAGCAATGGACTGGTCCTCTCTCTTTTACACGAATGATGTTGCAGAAAACCTCAAATCAAAAGAGGGCTTTTTCGCAGATGACACTATAGCATATCTTGTAATAAGGTCCTCAACCAATGCAATAACTCTGCAAAGTGATCTGGACAACCTGGTGGAATGGGAACAGCATAACCACATGGAATTCCACCCAGCAAAGTGCAATGTTATATCTATCTCTAGAATGGGAAGCCCAATTATTTACTACACCTTACATTACCATAGTCTAGAGCATGTAACAGCCACAAAGTACCTAGGAGTTACAATAAAATCAGATTTGAATTGGGATGGGCACATAAAAGACATAGTAATAAAAGCAAACAGAACTCTTGGATTTCTCGAAAGAAACCTGAAGTTCAAATACATAAGTGAAAGAGAGGGCTTACACATCATTAGTCCGACCGATGGTGGAAAATGCTAGCACTGTTTGGGACCCTTATACCCAGTAGCAACAAATTGACCAGACAGAAATGGTTCAAAGGAGGGGGGCACGGTTTGTAACAGGAATGTACCATAAAATTGCAAGTGTCACCAATATGCTGGGACAAGTAAATTGGTCATCTTTACAAACAAGGAGAAGAGATGCTAGACTCAAAACTTTATACAAGATGAAAAACGGATTTGTTGCCATTTCCAACAGTGATCTTCAACACCCCACTAGGATATCAAGAAAGGTCCACCGACATAGTTACACACCACTCTCGATCAATTCAAATTACAAAAAATTCTCTTTTTACCCTAGGACAGAATCAGAATGGAATAGCTTGCCAAAAGAAATAAAATCAGCAGCAAATTTGGAGAAATTTACACACCTTCTTTTGGCCTACAAATTACAAAAGAATATGTCCTTAGCCATTGTGTAGGAAATTTTGGTACACAATCACAGGATTATGTCAGAATCTTCAATAGTGAAGCAGACATTAAACGGGAGATGCAGATGCAGAATATTCCCATCATTCGCTGTTGACATTCTCAAACCATCTAAGCTTATTCGTTTCTATTTTAGCTGTAACGTAATCCTCTCAATCTTCTAATGTCTTTAAAATATGTTTACCATTTGTAGCAGTAGCTGATACACTGCTATCGTGACAAAATTGTCGCCATCCTCCTCTGTCCCTGGCACTTGCAAATGAAACCATTGTCATTATCCATTATTTCTAAATTCTTTTTAAATGCATTAAATGCATTAAAACTCTTCTGTATTATTTTATTGACAGATTTATAAAATGTGAACACTGTAAAGTGTTGGTGATTGCATATGCGCATAATAACGTTTTGTAAAAATTATACAAAATCTGCCCATCTAGTCCAAATATCAATCCTTTAAATGGAAATGTACAAATTGTGCAATTATCGTTGAAGAAATTGAAAATATTGCATTAAACTGATTAAATCAATTTTTTCAGGCTCGATGGAAAGGTGATTGTTGAAAATTGTCCACTTTTAGTGATGACAGTGCAGCTGAGAAGCTGAGATGTTTTTGTTGATTTTAAATCTTAACATGGTGTGCTGTCTTTACTAATAAGAATGAATGCACAACATCACTGTGAGAAAAAATAAGGCTGATGTATGAATGCAAACAAATTTGAAAAGAAAATAATTAAAATAAAATTAGCATACCAATACAAAGACCAATTGAGAATTTGAAATGAAAGCTGGCAGAAATTGAAGCAATCAGTTATAATTTTGTTCAATGAAGACCACATTTTTATACATAAAAGTAAAAACAAGTATGAGGCACGGGGCTTGATTATAGCACAATGAAATAGATCTGACACTCTATGGGGCTCATTGAACTTGTCTAGATCTTATGTGTCAGATCTATTTCATTGTACCTAAAAGTAAGTAGTCCCTTCAAGCATTTCAGCTGATAGTGCTGGAGCTTATCCGCATGAAGTGGATAGTCATATTAAATCTGTCACTTTCTGAATAGGATGCTAGTCATATGCAGAATACTTTCTACGGTGTTGTACCCATTTTCACTTGGGTCGGGTGAAGCAAAAGGGTTAAATTTTTTGTTTGAAGAAAAAAGCTCAAATGTAGGTTAAAAAAAAAGGGGTAAAATACCTTTATTAGTCCATGATATGTTATTATGGAAATGTGTCATACAATCGCAATTTCATAAATTACATACAAGCAAACATAATTTATCATACAAAAAGTACATACAAATTAAAGCATGATAAACATATAAACGCAATCAAACATATTGCCATTGCTGGTCGCCATTGTGCGGTGCCTGATGCCCCCAGTTGTAGAACCGGTACTCATTCTCACCTGAGTCGAGTGGGATAATACACCACCGATGTCACCACTTCAAATACTAACACAGACCGTGTTGCTTGACTCGCTGACCGTGCCAGTGTGAATAACGTTTAACTACCGGGTCTCTCTTTGAACCTATGACCTCTCTGTCCATAGCCTTATGCATGCACTATGGCTTGGCCACACTGACCCCCTTAAGATATGGTTACTTTCTTAAATCTGACTTTTGCTGAAAAACAATATTTTTTTCCAAAAAGTGTTTAAATGAGTCACTCTTAAGTCGAGATTTTATTATACTTTGTTTTTAACATGTTATGTGACTAAATGCATAGTGAAGCAGTTTTTTGGCTGTTTTTTTGTTTGTTTGTTTGTTTATTTTTTTAAAGATTTACAGAGAGCCCGTTATAGTTACTTTTTCCTCTTATCATTGAAAGCAATGCGTATATTCATAATAAAGTGTTTACTTTGGCCTAATGTTCCAATTATACCAAAACTCTCCAGAAATAAATGAAAGATTGAATATCGTCTAATGCAAAATGACGAGATATCACATCCCTTTTCTTCATATCCATATTCAATTCGGACATATGTTAAACTGCTAGAATAAGATAAAGAAATTCAATATATATACAAATATTTTCGCAGTGATTTTTGACACTGTGTATGAAAGTAGCCTCCCCTTTATTTAAAAAAAAATTTACCTGCACATAAATGATAAGCACAATATCGACATAATAATGCATTTTAATAAAAGTATGAAACATTTCACTCTTCAAATTCCTAAATCATGACCCATTTAGGATTTACATATACATTGTAATATTCTTCCATCCTTTGAATGCAATTGTTTGAACATTGTAAAAGTTTTCCAACACAACATGTAGGCTAGGTACTAGTGTTTCACCAAATACCTTGCACTGTGTACCATTTACTAATGAGTCACAATGAATAGCCAAGTCTGGGTTTGTTTTTTTGTGTGTTTTTTGTGTGTGTTTTTTGTGCTGGTTTTTTTTTTTTTTTTGGGGGGGGGGGGGGGAGGGGGG
>JBCHJU010445324.1:0-13198 GCA_039654505.1 Plocamopherus imperialis
ACACACACACACACGGCAAAACAAAAATAAGGCCCCAACAAACAAGCATCAAACACCCCCCCCCCCCCTTTCCCAAAACAAAAAGAACCAAAGAACAAAAGCAATAAAGTCAAAATACCAAAATAAAAGGTACTGAAATCCCAGCAGCAATGAAACCAAACCAAAAGAAACAGCTCAAAACCCTCAACAATCTGTAGTTGTTTCTTCTTCTTTTTTTTTTTTTTTCTTCTTTTATAATTTACCTTTTAGCTTTGTGCCCTTTTTAAACATTTTAAAATACTTTATGAAACTTTCCCCACTTGGTTTTGTGGATATTCCAGGAGATAATGGTTACATTTCAATTTTACCGTAGCTGAGTGCATCTCTATGCATTTTTTGCTGACACTAATACAATAGTCTAAAGATGATCGGAGGAAAATGTTGTTAAAAATGAGGGAAAATGGGTAGTTACTTTACAGCCTGAAACTGAATAGAATAAGTTGAAATGAAGAAAAAAAGATACTTTAATTGTATTCCTCAAATGAATTTTTAAAGAAAGATCAAAGGAAATCAGCCAAGTTTGTCATTCTTAATCAGACTTGAGGATGATTGAGTTGTCAACATGGTTTTTAACACGTACAAATAACATTGTTCCATGGCCGTTTGTTGTGTCTCATTTTCATTAAATTACTTAGTTTGGCTGTGAATGACTTTTTCATTCTATTTTTCCCTCCCACAGAAAAGCTCTATCCGCCTGAAAATCCCGAACGTACAGAGAGTCAGTGGTGACACATCACCCACATCTCTCAGTCGGGAAAGCTCTCTTGTAAGGAGGAAAGAGGGAGAGAGGAGGCTGAAGGAGGCTGAAGAAGAATTAGTCTCCTTGAGAGAAGCCCTTTATGGTGAGTCTGTCACTGACTAAATCTTATTCAAAATGGTTGACAAAATCAGTGAAAATTCAGTATTACTGTTAACCCTCCAATCGAAAAGTAACTCTTACCTACATATTATTCCCTGATATATTTCTTTTGGGCTGCTTTTCATTTTTTTTTAAATGAGGTTTCTGCTGATCAATGGCTTGATCAATTTTATGAATCAATCTTCCATCATTGAAAGGATAACTAAATTAGTATATTAGTACTTTGTACCTTGTACAGCACACTGGTATATTCTTGTACATGTAGTACTAAAAACCAGATTAAGAGACTAAGAGGCTTACCTTGTAGAAAGTAGGAGGAAGATATAAAAGAGGCTTTGAAGTTAAGTTTCTCAGAGGAAACAACTAAAAATTGTCTCGACAGGGAAGACAGAAGAAAGATAATTTCATTGACCTAAACTGAACATGTGGGGAGGTCAGATTTTATATCCATATAGAGAGAAAAGAGAAGAATCTTTCAGCCACTGTGCCACACTTTAGATGGTTTGTTAATGAATATTTTCTCCCCATGGCCCTGTGTCTTACAGAGGCTGAGAACAAGCTGGAAGTCCAGCAACAACTGGAGGCGTCATGGAGTGTGCGGACAGAGCTCCAGGCCTGGCTCCAACTGACCCACGAACTGGAAGTGCAGCACTACAATGCCAAGCACCAGGCAGCCGAACGACAGTTGTTGGCGGCCAGGGACGGGGTGAGATTTCGGTTCTCGTGGGCTTTTGGCTTGGATTTGGGGAATTGAAGATGCTCATCGCGTCATCATCATCATCATCAATAATATCATCATCATCGTATAGTTGTTGTCATTGTCATCATCATCACCAATGTCATCGTCATCATCACCAACATATTGTCTTCCTCAGTTTTGCCTGGTTTTAATAAGAAACTTTGTCTACCCTTTTCCACCCTAAATAGGGTTTTACAAACTGTTTTGTGAAAGTATTTAGCCAAAATATTGGGTTGATTCCAGATTCAGCCAATGACATTTAAATTTTGATGAAAGCACTTTCTTCTTGTTTGTATTTTTAAAAAAAGCAAAGAGAACTCTGCTTTTTCAAATTGTATGCTTTTAGGCTTGAGCTTTTTGTATTGAGAATGATCTACTGGATTCCTCCACAGTGTGATAAAATAAAGAAACGTAACAAAGCTTTCTTTGGATCTTTACGAATGGCTCACAGCAATTCCATGGACGAAATTGATCAGACCCTCCTAGATGCAAGGTTTGTTTGCTTTATCATGTGATTCAATCAAAATAGTAGTGTTTCATCAACAATAACTAATTTTTTTTTTTTTTGTCTCATCTGTCACCTTGCTCTTGCTCTATTCTGTATGTTGCATTGGTTGGAAGTATATTCCATAATTTGATTGTGTAAAGGGAACTTTGAATGCAATTGACTATTTTCATTTGAAGATGATAATGTTTGAGTACCAGATCGTGTCTTACTACTTGTCACTTATTGAATTCTTTACGTCGTAAAACTGCTTGGCCATTAATTGCTTTGAAAAGAGAAGCAACCTTATTTTCTAGCTCTTTGCTCTTTGAGGGATGTCCATGCTATTTTTAACCCCATGCCCATCTTTGTGCTACCTGGTGATATGATTATAGTTGTTGGTACTGGAGAGAGGCTCATTTTACATTGTAGCTCTTTTTGCCCCCTTGGATTTCCAGGGCAGCCCTAGAGGAGGTGAAGCAAGATTTGCAGGAGCGGCTGCACCGTTGGCACACCATGGAAATCCTGTGCGGTTTTCCAATCATCACCAACCCTGGTTTGTCCAACCTGAGACAGGTTTTAGGCCGCGACTCGCCGAGTGAGTTATCTCCCTTCGACCCCCAAAGAATTTTGATTTTGGTTTATATTTACTTTTTATTACATGTATTTTTATTCTTATGCGTTTTTAGTTTAAGGTCGGGAGTAACTTTGTTTTAAGCTATAAAAAAAATTCTATTTCGTCTTTTGTACCCAAGCTCACCTTTTTATTGACAAATATAGTCAGTCAGAGTCATTCAGTCAATTAATCGACCAATCAACCAACCAACCAACTAATCAATCAATCTGTCAACCAACTAATCAATCAATCAACCGATCAATCAATCAACCAACTGATCAATCAATCAATCACCCTACCAACCAGCCAACAAAGCATTGACCAACTTAACAATCAGTTGAGTTACTTGCCATTCAGGTCCATGTCATAGAAATACAGAAACCACTAATTCTTGCTATAAAATATAGGTTGAAATTGAAAGAGCTCTGAAAGAAATCAGAATCAATTTCCTGAGTTTGGCTGAGGGGGGAGTGTGGGTAGGGTTTATCTTGGAATTATTACGTGCCTCCCTAAAATTTATTATTGCATTTCATCGTTAAAGGCAATGGGACCTTTACCGTTACCATTACAAATGAAGTTTCAATATAATTTGATCTTTTATATCCAGATGGCAACTCTCGTAATATTCCTGGCTCAGTGTTGGCCCCTGTGTCCATTGATGAAGCTGATGAAGATCTGCCTCCTGTTGGTAAGAATCAATGAGCTTTTAGTGATTGTTTGTGAAAATTTGTAGGCTGCATTGTTTGCTTTTTTTTCTGATTAAGTTCTCACCACTCTCCATTATTGGATGGCGAAACATGAGTGAAGTAAAGTAATGGAAACTTAATGATATCAAATTAGCATTCTTTCTTTGGGCTGATTTTGGTTTGTTTGTTTTTTGTTTTCTTTTTGTTTTGTTGTTTGTTGGGGGAAAAGGGGCGGGGGGAGGGGGGGATTCAGTTTTGTATTCTTGTAGATAGGAAATTTAAGTAAGGAAAAGATTTCATAATGAAGGTCAAGGTTGACTCAGGCCTCCTTGACATTCGAGCTGTGGGCTTGTTGGTGAAGTTTGTTTTCTCTTGGAGGAGGATGATGTATGCATGGGTACATGTGTGTGTGTGTGTTTGTGTGCTTTGGTGGTGAGGGGTTGTGTTCTCTTTTAGGGTTTTGTGTCATTATTTGTTGGGATTTGAAGATTTGTGTGTGTGTTAATCATGAAAGCTTTTCTTTTCTCTAACAATTCAAAAATCTACTTAAATCTAGTTTCCTGTAGCTGTGTAATATGCTCTCCATATTATTACAATCATCATATCAATATAGCTACTAACAACAGTGTGGTAGTGTGTATAGTTTTAGTAATTTGTGAACGATTTTGTCATTGACTCGCCGCTATTTTGACTGAAATTATGCCCTCTGATTCTGACTCTTGACTTTGATTGCTTGGCCTTGTATTATCAGGATTGTGATTTTGTTTTGCTGTAGTTTAGAGTCAAATCTGACTTCAAACACTAAATTGTAGTGAGCCTCTTCATTACTTGATTCACCTGGAGAGTTTTGTCCAAATCACAATGTTGATGCTCGTTAAACTCTTTGTGGACCATAATCCAATATATCAGCATGAGCATGATTTGACTCGCTGTGTATCATGAGCCAAAATAAAAGCGATTTTGCAAATTGTAGTCAAAGAGTTAAATCTTGCTCATGCTGATGATTGAGCTCTTGGTCCACAAAGGGTTAGTCAAAGCATTTTGTAAAGCTTGGTATTTTTTCTGCTTATTTTCTGCCACCCTACATACTTTTTTAAAATAGTCATAAAGATTTCCATAACGATTTCCTTGATGCCTGAAACTGAATTTGTTTGTCGTGTGAATTGTATATTATACTTGTATTGTTTGAGCGCTGGTGTTGATGTGTATGAGGTCCCTGACATATGTGAACACACAAATAATTTATTCATATTCCTAGAATGAGTCGACAAAGTAAATATTTTTTCAGAATTTAAAAATGATTAGCTTGATTAGCAACAACAACCCAACAAGACAAGACCCCATTCCCCTGCCCCATCCATCCCCCATCCATCCCCCATCCATCCCCCATCCATCCCCCATTGTGGCAGTAAGGATAAAGTGGGAATCTTATCTGTGTCCTTTGCAGAATATGTGATAGCGATAATCTTTTCCAAACCCAGTGTGTCTTAAGATTGCTTAATGTGTCAATTTTTCTTCATAGTGAGATAGTAAAAGGTGTAATTCATTAACAAGAAAGCTTTTCTTGTCATGATATGGAAAGCCTATGCTGAGAATATCATCCTTCTTACTCGCCTTTGGCTTATCTGTAATAAATCCATATTAATTGTGTTTGTACAAATTTCATATAATTATATCATTTAAAATTGGTAAAGTGAAGAAAACATTAAAGTAAATAAATGTGTCATTTTTATAATTAAGACTTTCTAAAAAAAAAAAATTCCTGCATGAATCCTACAAGCAAGTTATATGTATATTGCACAATAAATTCATTTAAAAAGCACTTTTGGTAAGTCAAAAAAATTGTGATGAATGGGATGTGTAGCCATCTTTTGACAATACAATTTTTTTCTTTTCTGATGAACATTTGTTTTCAAGTTCAAAGCACCTCCAGTGGATTTTTCCGAGGAAATTTTATTTTACATAGTGATTTTCTCAATCAAGACTTTGTGAAATAGTGCAGAGGAAACGATTTCCCTTTTCGTGGACAGGATAAAAGATTGATGTGTATTTCTGGCCCATGTCTTTCTGTGAATGGATTGTGCGTGGAGATTTTTAAAAATATTTCACTTCAGGAAGGATAATTCCAAGACTGTTGGAAATCCAGCGAATTCTTGCTGGTTCATATTTCAGATTTAGGAATCACTGGCCTTTACATAGATTTTTTTATTTTTATTTTTTGCTCTCTTTCCATTGACAGCAATACAATATTATATTTTATCCGTCTATGCTTGATTGCATGGCATATAGTTTTTAGATTTAAGTTACATTGAATTGATTTTTCTAGTAGTGTATGTTTGTTATCGTTCGTTTTTTGTTTTTGCTGTTTGATTTTGTCCCAAAGTATACTGTGATCGTCGTTTTTGTTCTTAGCGATTGTTTTGCATCTATTCTCTCATCACTCTTTCCTAACAAAGAACAGTGTTTTCATATCTCATTGTAGATTTGTATGTAAATATTGTAGTTATTAAAGAAACTTTTTTTTGTTGTACTTTAGACGTTTTGACAAGAATACTCTGCTATCAGTTTGTCAGCTATTATGAAGACTAAGACTAAGACTAAACTGAATTTGGCACGTAGAAACGTTTTTCATCTAAGGGAAAGAACTGCAGCTTACTTTCCTTTCTCAAATCATTCATTGATCATGCCATTTATAATTGTTTTGTTTTTGAGTTTGTATTATTTTTGCATGTGTTCAATTTACAATATAATTTTTTCTTTTTTTTTTTTCTTATTTAGATAGTAGAAACTAACATAGATATTGCTGGATTTCAGCTGAGGCCTGTAGCATAGAAGAAAGTCCATCATTTCCTTTGTGAGATGGTTCTCTGTTTACTCATCGCTGCCCAAATAATAAGCGTTTAAAAGTTTATTTGCTGTAGATTTTTTGTTTGTTTGTCCTGTTTTGCCTTCAGTTTTGTTTGTGGGTTTTTTTTTGTTTTTTTTTTAATTGCCTTCTTTGGATGCAGGGGTCTGCAGTGTTTGCCTGTTTTCCATGTGTCCATAGCCCATCATTTCATTTCATTTCATTCATTGAGACATTCGTTGCCACTTCCCCAGCATTTTTGAACCACTTACATAATGGGGCTCCGTGCTCCAACCGGCCAAGAACTTTGTCTTCAGGTAAATGCTTCACACCGGGCATGCTATATGTAGGCCTTCGTCGTCGTTGTAGTTGGACATTCATGTACTCTGGCTTACTAGAAACAGTGTTGAACAATCATGGGTTGTTTTTGTTTCACTCTTTTTCTTTTAATTTTTCTTCTCCCAATAACAACTTTCATCACCCCATTTTTCTTTCTCACATGAATTTTGTCATATTAGATTTTTTGTGCTTTTTTAAATGTTTTTTCGCCCGTTATTACCTGAAAGCTGTTTTGTTTACAGTGCAAGCTAAATAACATCATTAACCAGGCTTATTTTCTTTCTATGGTTTTATGTTTTGTTGTCCTCCTCTCCATGTGCCTCCTATTCATCCTCCTCCTCTTCTCTCCATCTCCATGTCTTTCTTCTTGGGCTCCTTCATGTTATTCCTCCTCTCACCATCCTGTTCGTGCCTTGTTTAATTTCCATTCCTCTCCCTTTTTTTCATTTTCTGTTTCTTTGAATCATCTTCTTTCTTTTTCCTATTCTTCCTCCCTCTGTTGTCCTCTTCTCTTCATCATCTTCTTGTCTCATCTCTTTCCTCCTTCTCCTCCTCCCCCTCCCCCTCCTCTCTCTTCCTCCTTTTTTTCCTCCTTCCCTTTGCTTCTTTGTCCTCCTCTGCCTATTCCCCCATCATCTAGATGCTGCTAGGTGCATTCCATGATGTTGCTTTGCTCAATCAAAGACTTGGAGTTATATGTTTGCAGTGGTCTTCACCTAATGAGCCATTCATGGTGGACTGAAACTTTTTTTTATTGAAATCCTGAGTAGACTAAAGATTCTCAACCCATTTTTTACTTTTCATTGTATTCATTTACTTATCATTCAACAGAAAACAAGTTTGGGATATTTAAAGGGATATTTAAATACTTTTTCTTTTTACCTCCTCTGAAGGGTTCAAAAGGATCAAATGTTAAAATACATCACTACATCTCATTTCTTTTCTTTTCTTTTCTTTCTTTTTTTTTTTTTTTTAATTAAAAGAGCATATGTTGAAATTGATATTAAAGAAGAACACTGGCAAATTTGTAACGGAAGAGGTGAGTTTTACACGCTGAAAGAATGAGATTTCTGGATGGGTACCTGGTGCAGACCACTATCAAACACGTTTTTGGGTGGGGTTTTTTTATTTTTTTCAAAGCAAAATCAATTTTTTTCAAAGCAAAATCAAGCTAGCAGTTTCATGTGATTTTTTATTTTTAGCAGCAACTAACATCGGAATAAAACTCAAGATGCTGAAAGATTCAGAAAGATTCACTAAGCTGCCAAATTCTTTTCATGCATTGATGACCTGAAACGTTTCTTCTTGCAATTTCCTTATTTTGCTATTTAATGTTTTTTTTAAGCGATTTTAGTTTCCAACTGTGACTAAACAATTCATTCTGATGACGAGTCACTGGATTTCCATTTTTTTTTATTAGATTTTTGAACATTGTGACTTACTGTTGTACTGTCTCTTGTCCACGATATCTTCGTACCGTTGGTGTTATTTTTTGTCTTGATTTTTCTCTTTAATTATAAGCTTTCCCTTATCTTGCTTGTAGATATATGCATAAAAGCATTCATAAATTTTCATGCATGTATTTTTTTTTCATTATTTGTGTATGGTTTGTTAAAACCGCGGTGTCTTATTTTTATTTAATTTTTTAAATTTTGTTTGTTTGATTGTTGTTGTTGTTGTTTGTTTTGTTTTTTTTAACCTTTTGCTTATTAGGACTAAAAATGTTTCATTGTGTATGATCTTAAGTCATTAAAGTATTGTATCAATGCTGTCCTTTTCTAATTGTCTTCAAATCTTAATAAAAGAAAAACAACTTTTAAACTCAGTTCATTTGAGTATTCTTATGAATGCACAGAACAAAAACGCCCTCTTTTGTTTTGATATCATTGTTCTGACTTAAAGTTCCTCTTTGAAATCTTCATTGGAAGTTTATTACGTTAGACATCCCAGATACCCACACCCCTTCTTCCATTTTCATAAAGGGTGCCGTCAAAAGAGTACGCTGACGACTAAGCCCCTTAAAATGTCAGATTTACTTTAGACAGGAATATAAACAGGTTTTCTGTAGAGCTTATGAAGTATCAAGAATGTACCTTGTCTGCATTGTAAGAATCTGACCTATAACAATTTTATACACATTTTTGTAAAGATTTAGGTGGGTTTAAGGAAGATTAGACATACTGGTCTTTACAAAAATGTGATTGCAATTCACCCTTAGCCTAGCTTAAACTGTAACCTTTACCTTGAAAGTATACAAACCAAACGTACATACTTCTATCCAAAAAGATATTTTTCAACATTGGACGACAACGAAAAAAAAACAACAACTTATTTTCTTGAGTACTTGAAGTCAGGGAACTACATTATGATTCAACTCATTTTGAGCAATTCACCCGTCTTGAAAACAGGCTTGGTAATAAGGGCCAAAAGGGTGCCGTTGAAAAGTACACTGACCACTAAGCCCCTTAAGATGTCATTTAACGAAGAATGGATTTTCAATATTATTTAACATAATATTGGACCGTTAGAACTGGACAGGAACCCCAAGTTTCATAATGCATTGGTTGTCCATTTCTTGTCTTTAGTGAAATGCACTAACATTTTTGTCCGCTTTTTTCTTGCGGTAGCTCATCTTGGTACATATTATGTTTATTTCCACTCATTCATTCATTTATTAAGATCATTTCATCTTCATGTAAAGAACTGTATTGTAGTTAGTTTTTAACAGTTTGTCATATTTTCCTTGACATGGCAAATTTTATGTCTTTTAAACAGAATTAATGCCATCTTAGATGATTCATTTGTACTGATATCTTTTATTAATCTCTCTTTTTGATTTTTATAAAGAAAATAGTAAAATTTTAACGATATGTGTTTAAAGCTGTTGAATGTAGTGTGAGCATTACAATATACTCATGCAAAAAGTTTGATCTGTAATTCTTGTTTTTATTTTTACCTGAATTTTTCTTAAATGTCTCTATGTGAATTCACTGGTACAGATTTTTTCCTGTTCATGATATTGTTTAGAGAGAAAAAAAATGGTAAAAATGGATTTCAAGGAACTTGTGATATTTTTGAGCACATGGACTTTTTTTTTTTTTTAATACTGTGGTTGATTTTTTCAAATATGTGTATAAATGAAAATATCTATTTAGGTAATGACAATTATGCTCTCATAGAAAAAGCCTTCCAGCTGACCTTGACAACAAGCCATTGTTAAGTTGATGATAGATTTTTTTTCGCTTTCTTGCATATACATATACCTTCATTTGTTATTGTATTTACATGATATTAGAATATGTACAGATGGTCAGTGGATCGAAACCCTCAAGTCCCTTTTTACGTATACAGACTTGACTTGAGAGGTTTTATGCGCTGACCATCAATATTATTGTTGTTTTTCTCTATCAATGTATTTTCTCTTTGGACAAAATTTTCTGTTTACGTGTTGCAATGATTCACCCTATATTTGTGATTGATACTCTATTCTTACTTCTTTCATATTGTGTTTACTTACATATCCATGCACCATAGAATGTTTGTATTGAATGCTTCGGAACGGATAGAACCATGTTTGCAAATTTGATTTCAATGATATGTAAATGACGGTTTTAAGGATTACCAAAAGCTTTGATTTTAAGCATTTTATCATCGTATCATCCTTCCACTTCATTTCATTTAGAATTGTCTCTTACTCTTAATGGATGCTTAAATATTGTGTTATGATATAATTGATTCTCTCTCCTTAAAATGTCCATCGTTTGATTTGATAGAGGAAAATGTGTGTTGTGTCTTCATGTACATAACATTATTAAATTATATAACAAGAATCATTTAATATAATAAGAATGTTTCATTATAACATGTAAGGAAAATTTTCCCAATCGGATGGGGATCAGTTTTTTTTTTCTGTTTGACAAGGTCTTTGAACTTAAACCATCATTGGGATTGGGTTTTTTTCCATTGTTTTGGGGGGTTTTTTTTGTTGGTTTTTTGGTTTGTTTTGCTTCACTCTGTTTTGTTATTGATTTGTTTTTATGTACATGTGTTGTTTTTGTTGTTTTCAAAATGATCTTCAACATTTTGATGTATTCCGTAACAGTAAAAGAAATTGTTTTTATTTCATATACATGAATATATAAAAGGGAAAGAAGTGAGGTACCAGGTTATGCTCATCCTGCTCATGCAAATACAACAGAGATCTTCAGTTGTATCCTGACTTCAATGGCAATGCAATCAGACCTGTATTGTCCAATCTACTTTGCTGGAATCTCTTTTAATGTTTTTTTTTTTATATTGACTTGCTCTTTGTACTTGAATGAGTTTTGCATGAATATCTATGGTGTGAGGTGGAGGTGGCAAAAAGTGTGATTGAAAGGCCAGATAATAATTTTTCTTTTCCTGATTCTACACACAACTTTTAATTCCGGAATGAGTTTCATGAAGACAGATAAGTGTGTGTATAACCAGATGGTTCATACATAGATCTTTGTCATTGTTTTCCTTGTGGCAGGACTGCTGAAAACCTCTTCCCTAAAGTACGCAGATCAAGGTTGTTGCATGTTTTCCTCCCTCTTTTCTTTACTCCTTTCTTTTTTTTTCATTTCCTTCCTTTCATTGTACCACATTCACAGGCAAAGAGTGCAAACAGTTGTTTTTCTTTCTTTTTAATTTTTTATTATTTTTTTTATGAGGATTTTCCCACTTCAGCACCATGACTTGATTCAATATTAATCTGCTTCTGTTTTGCCTCAAAATTTCCAGTGTGAATCCACTGTCTATTACACACTTTATATCTGCAGTTGATTCACACGCTTATACACTTTGCTTCAACCTGATTCAGTTGTCTCTTGAGTCAGTTTTTCTTTGCTATACCAAACACTGTGTTTTTTTTTAAAAGGAAACAATCAGTAAAATACGAAATCCTGTTCTTTAGTTCGGAAGGAACTGTGCTATTTCAGGTATCTGACCTTCTACAGCAAGCGCCAGTCTCTTCTCCCTCTAGCTATAGCCCCCCAATAGCCAGCTTTTTGTTCTCAACAGTCATAGCGCTAGTGAACCTTTTCTTCCTACCTGACCTTCTACAGCAAGCGCCCGTCTCTTCTCCCTCTAGCTATAGCCCCCCAATAGCCAGCTTTTTGTTCTCTACAGTCATAGCGCTAGTGAACCTTTTCTCCCTCTACACCCCTTGCCAGCTTTTTGCTTTCTACAGCAATCTATAAGCTTTCTCCCCACAGCAGTTGCCAGTCTGTTCTCAATCTACAGCCTTCCTCCCTAGAGCATTTGCCAGCCTGTTCTCAATCTACAGCCTTCCTGCCTACAGCATTGGCCAGTCTCGTCTCCTTCCACAGCCTTCCTCCCTACTGCAGTTGCCAGCCTCTTCTCATTCTACAGCCTTTTCCTCCTCTTAGTCTTTGTCTTCAAAATAACCGACAAACTTAGTTAATTGAATATTCTTGTCTCCATGCCTAAAAGTATCTGTCTAGTATTTTGATATTAGTATCTTACATATAAGTTTCTGTTTAAAGTCTTCATTGTCTTTGCTGCATTTTACATTCGTTGGACAGAGATCTACCGGGTACATATGAAAAGATTTGTTTTACAAGCATTTTTACAAATATTCTGTTTGTTCTTTGAAAGTGAACTCTTTCTTATTCCCACTGTTTATGAATTTAAAGACTTTGTCTTCTAAGTGATGTAAATTAGTTTGAAAACTTGATACATGAGTTCGGATCAAATAAACCAAATTCATTCAGTATCCAAGAAGCTTCTTTGTTAAACATATAGTTTATATATCTTTTAGTTTTGCTTTTCAAATTGTTTTTTCATTTATTTATTTGTTTTTACCTTATTTTTTGTTTTTTTGTGGAGTGATTCATTGTAATTAACATTTAACATTATTAGTTGACTTAAAAATTGTTATTTATTTATTTATTTATTTATTAATTTTTTTTTTTTAACACAGCTTTGAATTTTTGCGATGACACACCCACTCATTTTTTCTCCACACACACTTGCCTAATAGCTACAATAGTGCATAAAACTGATTAACTATATAATTTCATGTTGATTTTTGCCATTCTTTATAAATTCTCTCTCTTCCCCCTTGCTTTACATGCTGCGGACAGATGAAAATGGAGGAGGAGGTAGTGCAGGAGGATGTGATTCTAGCATTTACAATAAAATCCCTGAGAGACAAAGGCAGCAAATTTTTGCCTGGGCCAGACGGAGCCGTTTGAATAGGAAGAACAAAGTTGCAAATGGCAAGAAATCGTCAGTGCTTGCGCCTTGTTTCCTGGTTTCATTCTTCTGTTTGTCCCCATCTGTTGACCCTCTTTCCTTTTCGCATGCAATTAATTTCTTTTCTGTTTGATATTTGGCTGGATGTCCTCTTAATTTAGGTTCATGCGCTTCCATTTTTTCTTTTCATAGCATATCTCGTTTTATTATTATTGTTGATTATTATTATTATTATTATTATTATTATTATTATTATTATTATTTTAATATTATCATTGTTATTATTATTGTTATTATTATTATTATTATTATTATTATTATTATTATTATTATTATTATTATTATTATTAT